>CM040457.1:4787627-4814512 GCA_022758105.1 Pangasianodon gigas | reverse complement strand
TGCTCCGCTCCCAAACAGGCAACGCACAGACTGTGTGTATCCCCGCCCGTAATATATCGCGGACAGGGAGGAACACACAGCCTGAAGCGCTGCCCGCTCTCGCCCTTAGATTTGTCTTTGGCTTTTGGCATGCCTCCGACAAAACACAAAATACAAAATATAGGACAGACAATAGACACAGAGCGCTTGCTGAAAACAGAAAGCTAACGCGGGGCTCGCCACTCGGGCTTTTATGCTTCCGGGTCGCTACGTCACCCCGCCCGTGACGTCTCGCCCATCCATTGGACGGATTAGACACGTGATTCAGAGCGCGGTCACGCGGGTGCGTTCCCATAGCGTTTCGTGACGCAGCTCGAGTTCCTGAAGGGGAACATAATATTTTAATATATTCTATTAAATAATTAATTCACAACAGTTCAGCTATTAGACCGTCAGGAAGTGAGTTTAAGGTTGAGAAGTCCAGATGAGTGTGTAACCGCTGTTTCCTGTCCAGGTGGGCTGCATGCCCTGGCTCTGGGCCTCCACCTCCAACACCTCTATAGTGATCATAGACATGGTGGGCGGAGCTAACCGCACCATGCCGGAGCTGCCATGTGACGGGGTGCATTACGCCTTCCTGGCGTGTGTGGTAGCCACGGTTACCATGGCGCTGTTTCTGCGAGTGTCCTGGCTGCCCAAGCTGCTCCTGCTGCTCATGTTAGCCGTCAGCTTCATCACCGTGCTGGAGCTGAGCGGATATCGCCGAACCGTGACCGGGTCAGAGTTCATACCTCTGTTCACGTTTGTGTGTGTGTGTGTGCGCATGTGTGTTAAAGAATACAGTGTTTCATCGCTATTTAATCCTCTCAAGGAAAGGGCTGGAAGGAAGGAAGGAAGGAAGGAAAGAAAGAAAGAAAGAAAGAAAGAAAGAAAGCAAACTCTTAACCAGGGACATTGCTCATCTCATGGAATGACTTTTTTTATGAATAAAATAAATGAGACGAAAGTGATCTTACACGTATAATCTGAATAATTTATAATCTGTCTAATCTATCTAAATAATCTAATCTATATGTTATAATCTATCTAAATAATCTAACTTCTCTGTGTAATCTAACTAGAAATCTAATCTATCTGTCTAATCTATCTCAATAATCTAATCTATTTGTCTAATCTATTTGAAAAAAATCTAATCTGTCTAATCTATCTAAATAATCTAATCTATCTTTTATAATCTATTTGTCTAACCTATCTAAATAAATCTAATCTATCTGCCTAATATAACTTTAAAAAATCTAATCTATCTGCCTAATCTATCTAAGTATTCTAAACTATTTTATTATGATCGATCTAATAATCTATTCTATATGTCTAATCTATTTAAAAATCTAATCTATCTGCCTAAATTATACTTAATATTCTAATCTATGTGTTGTAATCTTTCTAATAATCAAATCTACCTGTCTAATCTCTCTAAAAAATCTAATCTCTCTTTCTAATCTATCTAAATATTTATAAGCTGCTGAAAGATGAATGTGGAAGCCATTTTGTTCCATTAAACCAGTGACTAATGTAATAATTACAATAAGGACTCATTCATTCAGCAATATATCAGCGATATTACTACACTCCTGTGCGATTAATTTAAACCCTCACCATCTTCTCACTAATGTATCATCGTATTAGTCATTTATAATTTACACTTTTAAATTGCGTCTCATGTTTATGTTACATCGTATTACATTTGACAGCAAAGAAAACAAACATCGTTTCATTCTTAAGTCCGCATTTTCTATCCCTGATTTTTTTTCCGACTGTTTGTGTTTAAAGACAGTGTTGAAAACCCATCTCAGACGCTTTTACTCCAGAAAGATCTGGCAACCTCGGAGATGTGATCTACTGTACACGCAGCTGATTTTATTCATCTGAACGAACTTTCCTTGACGCAACCTTGCTAACACAGAGCGAAGACATGCATTAAATGCATCCGTTATTCATCTTGTATCCAAATTTACATGAGATTTAGATTTAGAGAGTAGATTTAGACAGAATCTAATCCGAGCACAGAGCTGAGAGTCGGACAGTTAGCTTTCTACAACTTTAGTAAAAGTTCAGTGAGTGAGTAAGTCCTGCTATCTTTTATTTATCCACAACATTACGGTTTTAGGTTACAAAACTAAATCCATATACATGATTGTGTGCAGACACACACACACACACACACACACACACACAGCAGAAGCATTAATCACTGTAATGAGTCCATGTGTATCTTCCTTCAGCTATTGCTGCTCTTTCAGAGCATGCTATTTTTAATAGTGACCTACACTATGTTTGTGTGTGTGTGTGTGTGTGTGTGTGTGTGTGTTTGTGTGTGTTAAGCCTAAATATAAGTCTCCGTGATCCCCTGAAAGTCTCAGCTCCAGTCCTCTTTCTGGCTGTTTGAGAAATAGGCCATGGGTCAGATTCAGGGAGATTTCCATAATAATGATAATTAAAAGGTATTTCAATCCACTGTAATGAAGTTGTGTGTTTAAGCGCTCGCTTTTTTTAATCGACCTCTCCAACGTGTTTGAAGACGAGCCGAGCTTCATTAGAGCCACACGTAATCAATCAGGACACAAAACATCCGCCCACTCAGCACAGCGGCCTCTTATATAACACTGAGGGAGAGATGCAGAGATGGAAAGGATGGATGGATAGATGGATGGATTAATGGATGGTTTCGAGAATTATTAGCACCTGTCCTAAAAATGACAAATAAATTGTATAATTGCATAAAATAAAGATTGTACACAATAATTCAAATTGGCAACTTGAACAAATATGAGAAAATATTGATCTTTTTTGAGAATGTAAAAAATATTAAAATATTGAGAATGAACTGAAATTCATTCTCTTTATATCTACTTTTTAAATGGTAATTTAGAAGTTTTTTTTTTTTTTAATATATGCACCCAAATTATTGACAACTGAGGAATAACTTTAATAAACAAATTGTCAATCTTAGAAAAAAAAAACCCAAACAAACTTTTCACTTGCTCTCTTGTTTCCCAGGGCTATAAATGTTACTAATTAATTAATTAATTATTTTTTTCAACACAATGGGTTTCATATGGTGATTTGAAACTGGGGTTTTCTGGAAACAAGTAAAAAAAATTTTTTTTAAATGGCTAAAAAAATTAGAAAAACTCCTGTTTCAATTTTAAGAATACATGAATATTTAAATAAAACTATACAATTTTCCTGTATATTTAAGTTCAAAATCTCACTTACTACATGCATTTTTCTTTTAATATATTAATTTTTGCTTATTTCATGAAGAGTGCTAATAATACAATTTAATACAAAATTATTGAGAGCACACAGACTCTGAATCGATCAGGAAAGAGGCACAAATGAACTCAAAGGGATGAATAAACTTTTGAAAGGTTCAGCTGAAACCCAAGAAAGCAACAAAGGAACTGGAGGCATCATGTATCAAAGTACAGTATGTACATCTGCCATTAAGAGAGTTCTCCATCACCTTGGCCTGAAAGGCTGTCATGCAAGGAAGAAGCAAGAGTCTACTCTAAGACCGGCATAAAAAACCAGACTGAAGCTTGCAGGTGATCACCAGCCTTTTGGAGGAGGGTTCTCTGGTCAGATGATAATGATCAGTGCTTTGTACGCAGGAAAAAGGGTGAGGAGTTTAATCTGAAGAACACCATCCCATCTGTGAAGCACGGGGATGGCAGCATCATGTTGTGGGAGTGTTTTACTGGAAAAGGGACTGGTACACTTCAGAAAATAGATGGCATCATGAGGAAGGAGGATTATCTAGAAATACTGAAGAAACACCTCAAGACATCAGCCAGAAAGATAAACTTTGTCTTCCAGCAGGACAGACAGACAGATAGGCAGGCAGATAGACAGACAGACAGACAGATAGACAGATATACAAATAGACAGATAGATAGACAAATAGATTGACTGATTGATAGATAGATGTCTTTAGCCTAGGTATATGTAAACTTTTGGCAGACAGACAGACAGACAAACAGACAGACAGACAGATAGATAGATAGATAGATAGATAGATAGATGGATGGACAGATAGATAGGCAAATAGATCAATTGATCGATAGATAGATGTCTTTAACCTAGGTGTATGTAAACTTTTGGCAGACAGACAGACAGATAGATAGATAGATAGATAGATAGATAGATGGATATATGTCTTTAGCCTAGTTGTATGTAAACTTTCGACAGACAGACAGACAGACAGACAGACAGACAGATAGATAGATAGATAGATAGATAGATAGATAGACAGATAGATAGACAAATAGATCAATTGATCGATAGATAGATGTCTTTAGCCTAGGTGTATGTAAACTCTTGGCAGACAGACAGACAGACAGACAGACAGACAGATAGATAGATAGATAGATAGATAGATAGGCAAATAGATCAATTGATCGATAGATAGATGTCTTTAACCTAGGTGTATGTAAACTTTTGGCAGACAGACAGACAGACAGACATATAGATAGATAGATAGATAGATAGATAGATAGATAGATAGATAGATAGATGTCTTTAGCCTAGGTGTATGTAAACTTTTGACAGACAGACAGACAGACAGACAGACAGATAGATAGATAGATAGATAGATAGATGGATAGATAGATGTCTTTAGCCTAGGTGTATGTAAACCTTTGGCAGACAGACAGACAGACAGACAGACAGATAGATAGATAGATAGATAGATAGATAGATAGATGGATAGATAGATGTCTTTAGCCTAGGTGTATGTAAACCTTTGGCAGACAGACAGACAGACAGATAGGTAAGGGGAAAGAAAGGAAGTGAACAGAAAGTCATTAGAAAGGGTTAAAAGAAAGGAAGAGTGAACAGAAAAGATAAAAAAGCGATATTAGAAGGGATGAATAAGAAACACACATTTATCTTTTACAGTATAATATGGAAATGTTAAAGTTTTCTTGTTCATAGCAGATGGTTCCTGAAGCCCCGGAGGTTTCCCGTGTTCTTTATCTGTCTCAGTCTGACCTTTATTCCAGCACTTTTTCTCCGGCTACGTTTCATCACGTACACTTTACTCCTGTAGGCTCCAGACTGCAGCGCTGCCTTCGGCATGGTTTTGCTCCACACTCTGTTTCAGACAGGTTCCAGTTAGAAAACAGAGAGACACTAAAGTGTGCTTCGGTATGGCTGGGTTTGACTCCCAGCAGGGCACGGTGGAGTGTTTTCTCTTCTCTAACACACCTGATTCAGCTCATGAGCTCATTAACACACTCGAGTCGAGTCGAATCAGGTGGGTTTGAGGAGTTCACCCCTCTCTTTACACCGCTTTGAGTGTATATCAGAAGAATTTATTCGATAAATAACCCTCAGTGGTGTTAGCTACAGTGTGTGTTACTGCATGTCAGGGTCTGTGTGTGTGTTCATGTTCAGGTCAGATGTGTGTTAAATAATCGTGTGAGCATTCATGAGCCCTCCACATCAACACTGAAATGGTTAAAGAAACCCAAAATCAGTGTGATGAATTCTGAGTACCAGAGCCGGGTTGCCTCTGCCGGGAGGTTCAGGTTTGGATATTTAGAATGCTTTCAACAACATCATGATCCTGAATATACATCAAAATATTTTAATAAATAAAAAAGACAGAAATGGTTAAAAAAAACAAACGAGTGCGTTTTCATGAAAGTCTCTGGTTTTAAAGAAATAATAAATAAATCGAAAATAAAAACATTTTAAATATGTATTTACATTTAAAAACAATGTCCCTGCCTGAGTTGAGATCATCACTCGCATGTTATTGTTTTGAAAGAAAGAAAGAAAGAAAGAAAGAAAGAAAAGGGCTTTTCACATGTGAAATAGTTAACCCTGGATCACTCTAAACCCCGGGTAAACAGAATCCTGGGTTATCTTGTTTCACGTTTCACATCGCTCATACTTTACCCGGGGTTAACAGTTAATCTTGGGTATTCATAATCTGATGTCTAAACCCTGGGTTAACCTTCTTATTTGCAGATTTGCGGCGTCAACAATCCTGATTGGATAAATACAGCGCGCGACCAGTTTAAATAACGGCTTGTCTCACGCTTTCGCATCAGTGAGAAAAAAAAAGCTACGTAAATCCCCCTTGGCTGTTTTAAGCCTCCTGAGACGCACAAAGGCAAGAAAACAAAGAGGAGCAAATTATAGGAATATTTTTTTGAATTCCTTTTAAGCATAGAGAAACTTGTGTTTACTTGTACAGTACTGTGAGTGTAAAAAGCATGTGATATGAGACACACACTGTTCAATTTCTGATTGGGTGTCTGTCGCTAAGCATCTAGCTGTAACATCCGAACACCGCATCATTTCATGCTGTACACGTTTGGCACTGCAATGAAGGGTTAACACTGCAAAAGCGATGCTAACTCTGCTTCAGAGCAGGATTTCATCAACCCTGCTTCTAAATTACAAGTGTGAAACGTTCCTCTACCCGGGGTTAAAAGCGGGGTTTAGAATGACGATAACCCAGGGGTTAAGTGCAGTGTCAAAAGCCCTAAGAAAGAAAGAAAGAAAGAAAGGATGGATGGATGGACAGAATACTGAAGTGACACTTGTGTTGTTTTCTCTCCACAGTGCGGGTGTGGGGTCACTGAACGTTCGCTCGTATGAGCCCATCCTCTCTCTGCTGCTGTTCTCCAGCGCTCTGGCCCTGCACTCACGCCAGCTCGAGCTCAAACTGCGCCTCGACTTCCTCTGGGCCACTCAGGTTAGAACCCTCACATAGAACCCTTTACACAGAACCTATAGAACCCTCACGCAGAACCTAAAGAACCATCACATAGAACCCTTTACACAGAACCTATAGAACCCTCACATGGAACCCATAGAACCCTGGTATACGTTTCAATTCCAGGGCTGATTTCTCCAAGTACAGAAATGATCATATTATTAATCACTGTGTACATCACTGGCATACAGAATGTGAACACAAGAAAGTTCAGATGAAAGAAAGAAAGAAAGAAAGAAAGAAAAATGGCGGGAAATAGAAAAGGAGTGTTATAGGAAGGAAAGAAGGAAGGAAGGAAAGGGATGAAAGATGGAATGAAAGGAAGGAAGGAATTGAAGGTACATGAACGAAGGAAGGAAGGAAGGAACAAATGAACAAAGGAAGAAAAGAAATGAAAGGAAGGAAAGCATAGGAAAAAACTGACCAATCAGAATGGAGTATTGAACAGCGCTGTGATGTATTTAGCTATGAAAGTATAAATGCAGTTAGAATGACACATGTAGGAGTACTTCAGTGAGTGTGATTAATGTGAGCGAAATGTCTCACATTACACACACACACACACACACGCACACACACACACACACACACACACACAGTGTTCTTATTTTATTATTACTGAGGTCACTGAGGTCATTTTCACGATGCTGTTTTCTACAGCACTGGCACAGTGTGTATGTGTGTGTATGTGTGTGTGTGTGTGTTTGCTGCCAGCTTGTTCACCACTGTGTGTTAGCTCTGTTAGCACTGGCACTCCTCCAAGGTTAGAAAGGTGGCACGCTGAGCATGTGTGCCTGCGCGTGTGTATGTGTGTGTGTGTGTGTATGTGTGTGTGTGTGTGTGCACTTCCCATATTTACACAGCATGATTTGGTGACCTACATTACACACAGGTTAACTAATACACAACATCAGCCCTTTATTCTTTTACATCACTGAGCCTTCGTAATGTACTGAATATTAATGACAGATGATTACTGTAACACTCCGCTTAAATTTCATTAAAATGCGGCAGTGAAATGTTTAATAATGATATCACAAAGTGTCAATATTATTCATCAGCAATATTTCAGCGAATCAAATGATCAAACTCCAGTGACGCAAGGCTTCTCTGAGTGTCTCAAGTACAATCTGTTTTAATGGGAGGAAAGATGAACGCTGATTGGACAACAGGCATTACATGTCATAACACATCATTACACATCATTGCACGTTATTTTGAGCCACGCCCAGGTGCCATGCATCTCCAGGGGTGATTGGGAGTATCAGCCGTTGAGTTTTACATTAAAAAAAAATAAAAATTCAACGTTTATTGGACAGCGCGCTCCTCTCTCGTCCCGCCTGGAAGCACGGCTTCTCCTTATGATGATTGGTAGATCTCTCGAAGAGGCGGAACCTCGTAACCAACTGCCAATCACTGAAACAGTACTGAACATAATGATAATGATCTCAAACTCTCAGAGTGCTTGGCAACCCAATCTATAACAATTTTACACACTAGCATATCTTTATTTTTATCTAATATGTATCTTTGTAATTGAAAACTATTGTGAATAAATTTATCAGTTACAAAGATACATATTAGATAAAGATAAAGATATGCATTTGGTTTTTTTTTGTGTGTGTATATTCGTAGATCTACATATCTAGCTGTCACTATATCATTGTTCCGTGAAATTTAGCTAGCTAGTAGCTAGCAGGACATGGCAGACACTTGTGATATTGTCGACCTGGTTTAGGAAAAGCTTTCTTACTTATGAGGAGAGGCTGAGAGTTCAGCAGTGTGCACTGGTACAGAAACAGTGGTTATTTATTTTTTAGCATGGCCTGCGGTGGTAGTGCGGTGCGTAAAAGGCCTGCGTCACTGTTTCAGAGCTGATGTGAATGTTCGATAATGCTGCCTAGCACATAATGGAATAAATTAGAGGCGAAACCCCCCCGAGGCGTTTCATTACATAATGCTGAGAAACACAAACGCACAGAAAACAAAGAGCTCCTGACACAATGCTTACACAACCTCGCTGAACTTTGTCCTCACTCACCCTCATAATGTAATACACACGGTCTGACACTGCGGCTGTGATACAGCGCACACACACACACACACACACACACACACACACACACACTGGCTCTGTGCTGACATCTAGTGCTCACCTGAGGAAAACACTCACTCACACAGCAGGATTTTATTATTATAATAATAATAATAATAATAATAATAATAATAATAATAATAATAATAACCAATGATCAAAAATTTATTTATTTATTTATTTATTTATTTATTTATTTATTTAAACACAAGCATTATTAAAATATGTATTTATTTGTTTTGTTTATTTATTTATTTGTTGAGTTTTTAGCAAAAACATTTATTTATTTATTTATTTAGTTAAAACGCAGGATAGTATTCAATTATTTATTCATTTGTTTATTTGTTAATGACAGGATTGAATAAAAGTAATTTATTCAATAATTTATAATTTAGTAATTTATTATTATTTATTTATTTATTTAATAAAACACAGACTAGCGCTTGTTTGTGTGTTTTTTTTATTAAAACAGACTAATATGTATTAGTTTATTTATTTGAATGTTTATTTAAAACACACACTTGTATCCAACACTAAATTATTCATTTATATAATTACAGATACACAGAATTATATTTGGTAATATACTGCAGATGTGAATGATTCTTTGGATATTTGATTAAAATTCACAGTATATAAAGAAATTAGAGTCTTATAAAATGCCACAGATATTAATTTGTACTTTTATTGTGATTTCTATTTAAATGTTTGAATTGATGAAGGTCATTTTTCTGAATTTTTTTAGAACCTTATAATAATAATAATAATAATAATAATAATAATAATAATAATAATAAAAACTTTTTTTCTGTAAACATGTTCATTAGACAGCAAAAAAAGAAAAAAAAAACAGAATGAAGAACCTTTTTTAAATGCAAAAAAAAAATACATTTTGTCATTGACCAACACATAAAAGTTGAAAGAGAATGAAAAAGTAGTTTTAAGATTATTTCTTACTTACTGTATATTACTGAGAAAAAGCAAGCATTATGGAAGCAATGAGCCTAAAGCTAGACTAGAGAAATAATAAATGAGCATGATTAATTCTATGAAACAACTTGAAATGGCAAATCATAATATATGAATGATCTAACAACTTATTAATTGCATTCATTCATTTTTTAAATATAAATATATAGCTTTCTGTATCCCTTTCGTACTTGATGATTAAATGATGAAGTTTTCTTAAAAATTTAATTAGAGCAATTAAATATAGACCGAACTCGGTAATGACAGCTCTCACACCTTCATTTTTCACCCTGTGCTTTAAGATTTAACATTTGCACTGAATTTCCTGGTAGCACGTGGCAGATAAGCGACTGCGTGATGTGTGTGATGGTAGTGATTGGTCAGTTTCATTGTAATGATGCGCTTATGAAATGGAGATGTTTTGTGTGTCCAGGCTGAGGAGGAGAGGGACGGTATGGAGAAGGTGAAACTGGACAACAGGAGGATTCTCTTCAATCTGCTCCCAGTTCACGTGGCTCAGCACTTCTTAATGTCCAACCCCAGGAACATGGTGAGAGACAGCAAGGTTTTACAAATCCAAACGATCCACATGGGAGACAAACTGTAGCTCTGGATTAGCATTTCTAGATTCTTCCATCTGGGTTGGGAGAATATATAAATATATATATATATATATATTCTTTGTACTGACTTAGTAGGGTGTCCAAACTTTTGCACATGCCAAAATTACTTTTGTTATTTTCTATTTTTTAAGATAATCAAATATCAAGTAACTTTTGCATTAACATTTGCAGAAAAAATTGTATTTTAAAAAATTCTTTTAACTTGAAAATCAACAAAATGTGTATATTTGGTGAGGGGTGCCAAAACTTTTGCATACAACGGTTTTTATTTTATTCATTTATTTATTTTCTTACTTACATTCTTACTTATTTATTTATTTATTCATAGGATCTGTATTACCAGTCGTACTCCCAGGTCGGCGTGCTCTTCGCCTCCATTCCCAACTTCAACGACTTCTACATCGAGCTGGACGGAAACAACATGGGTGTGGAGTGCCTGCGTCTCCTCAACGAGATCATCGCTGATTTCGACGAGGTCAGTGTCCGTCTCTCCCGTCAACCAATCACACGCTTGTCCTGCACATCATGTGGTCTTAATGTATCCTGCTTCCTGTTCGTTTCCCAGCTCATGGACAAGGAATACTACAAAGACATTGAGAAGATCAAAACCATCGGCAGCACGTACATGGCAGCGGTGGGTTTGGTTCCCACGACAGGCAGCAAGGTGAGCACTTCTACTTACTTCTACAGTTCGGAAAGATGCCATCTAGTCAAAGCAACGAGGCAGAATTAGATCTAAACATCTAGTCTAGCTGATACAGGCTCCTGGCTCTGTGACAGTCCTGGGATTTAAATTTACAACCTTTTGGTCACTAGCGCTCACTAGCGCTCCCCTTAACCAGTGTGTTTATTTTAAAATAAATAATTTCTACAGTTGTGTCAAATATCTCAAGTTAAATATCTCAAGAAACAAATGACAAATCATGTCTTCAACCTGACGTCCATAGCAGATATGCTTTAAATTTAGGGTATCTTGTACTACTCGGAGTTTTTACCCTCACGTTCCAGGTTAAAAAGTCCACTTCGGCACACCTGAGCACAATAGCAGACTTCGCCATCGAAATGTTCGACGTCCTTGATGAAATCAACTACCAGTCTTACAATGATTTTATCCTGAGAGTAGGTAAGCTCTAGCCATGTATGTTTAAGACTCACGCACTGTAAGATTCCTCTGAAAGCAGCCATTGGAAAATTCCTGTCACGCTATTTATGAGGTTTTTTTTTTGCTCACAGGTATAAACGTAGGTCCAGTGGTGGCTGGTGTTATCGGGGCTCGTAGACCTCAGTATGACATCTGGGGCAACACGGTGAACGTGGCCAGCCGTATGGACAGTACCGGAGTCCCGGGAAAGATCCAGGTCTGCATGCCTTTCTTCCTTTAATTTAATATTTATTTCTTTCTTTCTTTCAAAACTTTTTTTGTGCAAAGCCCTCACTTAGCATGAAATCCTGCTGTCAAATCCGCAGATCCGATTGGTCAGAAGGTGTTGATTCATTTTCTATAACAGCAGCTCTGACAATAGTGCCGCTACAAATCGCAGGTTTAGTCGTCTGCATATCTCAGAATATTCAAAGACACATCCATATATCTGGAATATCTTCCTTAGCTACTTCCTTACTACAGTTTTGCATGTCATCAATGAAAATGGCGATAGTGAATGAGGCTACTTTATTGACTTTATTATCTTGCGAAGACGGTGGAAACAGCGGAGCTGCTCACCAGCGTAGACGGTATGTTACACTATTAAATCAATCTCTTCATGGAAGCAGCGAGTACGTTTTTCTTGTCCTACGTCGTATCATACTACAGCGCTCCCACTGTTTACGCAGGATGCCTAGCGATCATTTCTGAGGATGTGCACAAACAATGCTCCAAATGACCTCAGGATGCACGTGGTAGCCATTTTGTGTATTATATAAATGCGAGTATAATCCAGGCTTTAGACGTTGTACTTTTGCGGTTTCTCAGTACCATGACAAGCTGCATTTTCTTATTAACTTCAGAAAAACAGAGAGGAAAAAACGGAAAGACGGTGATGTACATGAGATTGTGAGCTATCTTGTTTTGCGGACATTTCACAACTTGAAATGTAACTATAAATGGATAAAATATATGATGCGTCATTCTTTAATGAATAAAAATGATAACAGTTGGCAAATTGAAACATTTTGGGACATGCTATTGTTGGAAAATAATCAGTTTTGGGTTGGTAACAGTAACTCGGCTTCATCACACCACTACATTGTTTATTATTTTCCTTTATTAGCATCTGCTAGTGTAGCTATGAGATTTTCAGTGATATGTTAGTACTAAGACAGTGGTGTATGTCCTGTATTCGATTCTATATTATAATGTTATTTGTATCTTCTCTATAGGTAACAGAGGAAGTGCACCGCCTGCTGCAGAACGACTACGACTTGGTGTGTCGTGGCAACATCAGCGTAAAGGGTAAAGGTCAAATGGTGACCTACTTCCTGGAGGGCAGGTCTCAAGGTGCAGGTCCGAGGGCACCCGAGCGCCGCAGGAGCACGTACGCAATGGGCCGTGCTGCCAGGGTCGGGGTTGGTTCTGCACAAAGCTCCGCCCACAACCCCGCCCACGGTCGTCCTGCGTCTTATATTGTGCACGAGGAGGATGGTGAGGAGGACACCGAAGAGGAGGAAGGAGAGGTTTAAGATGAACGGGGGTGATAAGGGAAAGAGTGTCAGTACGGAGCGTCAGAAAGGGGCCGCTCCATTATCTTTGCAGGATTTTCTTCTGACTCAGTGGAGCATCAAAGACGAGCACGAGGCGTTCGGCCCCGAAGGTTTTACAAACTACAAGGATAAGTTTGCGATGAGAAATGTGGAAAGAAGGATCTGAAAGACGGAATTTTGTCTTCCCTTTCTAAGTGAATGATCACCTGCTTCGGTTTTAGCGACGGAAATACTTCGTTCTTCTTTTCAGTGTTTAGATTTCAATCTGCACACTCGTCTTTTCCAATCAGAGGCACGGCTGGGGATTACAGACACCCTGTTTAGTGGGTGATTTTTGTGCACACATAAAAGGAACTTGTAAAGCTTAAAGTCGATTATTTACAATATTTACATCAGGACTGATTTTTTATGTATTATATGCCAAGACTACCTGATCTGCTGTAAATACTTAGATGTTCTATAAAATTTGTGTACTTTTTGTATGCTAATCAGTGAGGTTGAGTGGAGCTGAGTGTGTATGCATGTGTTTGAGGTGTAATAAAGATAGCACAGATGACATTTTAAAAGCAATTTATCAATTAAGCGATAGGCTTTATAGGCTTTTTTTTCGTTGTTGTTGGTAATTTCCGGATCTTTGCGTAGCTGTTGATTAATCAGGGAGGGTGACCAGCACCCAAACTGCTCTACTTCATTTGATATTTTTCAGGTTATGCGACTTGCCTTGCTGCACCGACAACTTTTCTAACGTGAGATTTGTGGAACTTTCTTATCAGGGCACTTCTATTAGACGTTATAAACGGACTTAACACGAGTAGATGCAAATACAAGGACACACTCAGCACCAACGAGTTCATAACGTCAAAGCTAACGATGGACTAGGAACGCTATAGACGTTCTCTGATCCATGAAGGAAGTTACGATTACACAATCTTTGGTTCATCATTGCATTAATTCATTAATAAAATAATCATGAGTCACGTATTGCTGGTTTAAAACTTTGTTAACACAAAAAGGAATATTAGCAAAAAAAAAGTACCAATGATGATTAGCATATTCTGAATTTTGGACCTAATTTAGCTCTGTTTTTCTCTTGCTTTCTTCGAGGCGTGTTTTTGTGCTGGTCATGAGTAAACGAAAGTGGATTAGGAGAAGTCGGAGCGTACAGAGGGAACGTTTGCACTCTGACGGCAATGACGTCATGTTGAGTGGAGTATCTCACCCATACACACGTATATAAAGTCACAGGGTGCTTTTACATCTGCAGTGTTTATTCATGTGTTCTCTGCCTCTGTGTGGTTCTTTAGACATTTTGCAATCACACTCAGGCGTGGAACACAACAACCGGTCTGAGAGCGTCTGAGTGAGGTGGTCTCGGTCCACTTCCAAGTGAACCCTAGTGAGAAAGTGATTTGACTCTGAATTGATTCGATTAGATGAAGTGAATCAAACATGCCATGTGTTTTGGTCTGCAGTCAGGGTTGCCAGGTCTCAGTGAAATTTCCAGCCCAACTACATTTCCAGCCCAGCTACATAGTATTTTTCTTGTTTTTGTCAACCTTTATTCAGGAAACAAGTTCACCATGGTGTGCACGCATTTCTAATTTGCAATATCTGCACGATGGACATTATCCACTCCATAATGTTATTTCCAAAACAGAAATCATTCTGTACATCACAGATACACTGTCCACACTTGCACTTTCACATTGTTCCCTTCGTTAGCAGAAATGGATGAGATTTAATTCCAATTATTTGCTTTAAAACAGATTTTGGAGGCTTTTTACTACTCTAAATCTCCCACGGACTTGCTTATTCCTCCTACAACCTTGTTCCAAAACTATATCAGTTTGGTTTAAAAACGGCAATCCTGGCAACCCTGGTTACTGAGTCAAGCTGCTAGCCTGAGCCTTGAGGCGTAAACTGAGCCAAAAGACAGAGCTGTAGCACTGCAGAAATGCCATGCGGAGATTCTGAAGATTTGGACCGACGAACAAAAAGAGGAAATAAACACTGAAACACAAAACGAGTTATTCATGTAATTATCTAATAACTCCATGCTCTCTGTGCTTGAGTGATTCTTGAGATTTCTATACACACTTGGTAAAGCTTTGTTTACCTTTTTGGCGTTGCTGTATTTCTCACCAATAAATGACAAAGCACATTTTCATTCCTACACACTCCGTAACCAAGGTTTTTTTTTTTTTTTTGCCTTTTGGTTCATTTAGTTAATAAACTAACAGGTGTGAAAGCACCCTTAGACATTCTCATTAACGTAGCACCGCAATTCAGACACCATAGATCGCAAAATAAGTGCCACAGAATGTACATTAGTAACTTTTTATATTAATCCTCACCAGTACAGTAGTAACTTTATACTATACGATACTATACTATACTATACTAGAACGGGACTGTAAGGCTGTACAGCTACATGTTCTAAGTTGTTTATGGACGCAATAAGTTTCACTCTTGCCAAATTTTTTGAAAGCGCAGTATAATTAGAATAAACGGTTGTCATTTTTAAGCATTTGTCAAGCTTTTGTACCTTTTACAACTTTAGTTCACATTTGATTAAAGCTGCAGTATGTGATATTTTGGGAATTTGGGAAGACTTTCTGGTAGAAATGGAAACTCAATAAGTATTTGAAGTGTGTATGAGTATTTAACAAGGATGTAGATATCTGCTCCGAAAATTCTGAAGATATAAATGTCATAGTTACACAATGTTAAGGTTTTTTTTTTTTTTATGTAACACCTAAATTACATAATTGTACCTTGGGTGTTAGAAAAATATAAATCAAACACATAAATAAATAAAGTAAAATTTCCATAATTAACAAACAAGCCAAATATTTGACCTTTTCAGCAAGAAGACAGTGTACTCTTTCAAATCTCGTTAATTCCTGGAGATCTGATGCTCGAATTCATTTATAGCTCACAAACAAGATTTAATTTTTTCTTTAGCGCCACTGTATAATGGTGTTTCCAGCACGAATGTACATTTACTCTCCCTTTAAATGTCTTCTGTTTAATGCTGGTTTAACAACAGACATTACAGTTTTTGTGCTTGAGGCCCAGCATGCTAAATGTAACAGAAGTGCTTAATGATAATGGAAATGCATCAAATAATGGTTATTATTGAACTTTTCATAAAAAGCATTTTTTACTCATACACATTTTCTAATTAGCAATCATTTTTTCGATCTCTATAATCACTCACTCTATAATCTCCCAGTATTTCGCTGTTATTAGGAAATGTGTGTGGATAAGGTTAAACAAGTAAGAAATAAAACACTTAGTGTGGTGCTGTTACAGGAAATTAATCAACAATGAGGTGGTGTGATGAACCAGAAATAACCACATGTCCCAAAATGTTTTATTCCTCTTATACCGATGATTGCAATTTTTAATTTGGTAAAGCACTTTTTAATTTGGTACGTTTTTTATCCATTTATAGTTACGCATACTGTCGTGGAATGCCTGCAAAACAAGTTAGTTCCTGTTCTCACTTACGTTATAGCAGCTATAAACAGTCGTTCCCTCACCAGCGTCTCTTTTTCTCTCTTTCTTAAAGTTAATACAACAAAAAACCTAGCATGTCATGTTACGGAGAAACCAGGAAGTGTATATTACAAATAATAATAATAAAAAAAACCTTCTATGTCGACTGTTAGAAAGCACTGACACTGGAGACTCCTTCCGAAAAATGTTAAATAAACATCTCCTTACAGAATCCTTCAACATATCAACAATGTATATGTTTTTATTTTAATCAGTTTATTATTAACCTCAGATTATAGTGTTTAATTTATAATGATAACGTAGTAGAACGAGCGCATTAATATAATAAACCTGTGATTATAGACAGTTAATCAACATCTCCTGACCAATCGGAAAGCAGAATTCAGGAGCATTGTGGTATAATAATCATTATTTGATGTATCTCTATTATCATGTGTTGTTCTGCCATATTGAAGCTTGGGTTTAATATGATTGATATAAATACGCGCTGATCTCTGACATGTCTGTGATGATTATGGGGCTGAAGAACTGCCACAAACTCCATCCTGACCGCTCTGACATAACCGCTTTTTTTTATTTTCTCTACTGAATCAATAATGATATTTCTTTCATTTTCTGACAAACATGTTACCATGTTACGTTTGATTTGGTTGACTGAACATGGACTTACTGAACCGGCCACGAACTGCTTGATCTCGTCTTTGACTGGACCACATCAATAAAAATGTTTTCTGCCTTATTTTACAAGCTATAGTGAATGAAACATTTGCCTTGAAGCTAACGCTCTTTGATATGCAGATGTACCGTTTGTAAATGCAGTGGTGTGTGAAGCATCTTCTCTACAAAGCTGAGCAGTAGAAGATTTTGTAATGAATACAGCATTGAAGTAAAAATCTTTATCCACTGAGGTCATGGTGTCACTTTGAAATCTTTTCTTAGCACAGAATGAGTGCATTAACTGTAATCGTGATGGATGTGTCACTGTAGCAGGAGAAACTTCATTGTGTCTCGGTGACCCACTTGATTTGCTTCATGAATATGTTAAGGTGTATACTGTATGTAGTAGAGAATGAAAGATAGATGGCATGAAAGGTTATGAAAGGACGCTCACAATTCTGCATGCTTTAGGACATTATTATTATTATTATTATTATTATTATTAGATTCAAACTGTAGTGTAGTGCTTTTAAAGATGCATGTTATGGTTCAAGAAGGCAGTGTTAGATTTATTAAGGGCAGTCTGCTAATCATAGTGCGAGTCAAAAGACAGGCACACATGCTCAACATCGGGCAATCCATAATCATAAATCAAATAAACAGGCAGATATCTAAACCAGGCAGCACACCGAACAAAGATACAGGAAACAAAGGCTCAGGCTTAAGGAAATAAAGCAGGATAAATCACAACTTCGTAATATTTCACAGACACATGTAGATATAAATGGCAAATAAATCAATAACTAATACAAAGGAAATTAAATAATGCGCCAGTAAAAAGATGGGGATGATGGGCGGAGACAAAAATCAAAAACAAAAGAACAAAAATCTAAACACACTCAAGCTTGTCGTTCCCTCACCAGCCTCTCTTTTTCTCTCTTTTGTCTCATTAAAGTTAATGAGACAAAAAAAACACAGCTTGTCATGTTTCCGAGAATCCAAGACGCCTAAAGAGTGACGCTTCTGTAAGGAGACGTTTATGTAACATTTTTTAAGGAAGGAGTCTCCAGTGTCAGCACTTTGGAGACTCCTTCCTTAAAAAATGTTACATAAACGTCTCCTTACAGAAAATTTCACCATGATCAACAATTACACATTTTTTCTTTGCTAAAGCAGCAATTTTAAAAAAAAATCCTTTTATTGTTAAGCTTCAGTGATGCTGAGAGTCTGAGCTTTGAGTCAGAGATTGCAAGATTTTTGCAAACAGTCGTTGTTTATATTTGAATGGTTCAAATTCGGACTGCAATGATTATCTGACTCCATCGATTATGAAAAATGATCGACATTCATTTTACATTCGAAGCATCTTCAGCTTAACATACAGCAGAAATGTGTTATAATGTCAGAGCGCATGTGCGTCTATTCCTGGTTCGAATGTAATACAGTAGGGAAGCCACTGGGGGGCAGCAGCAGCAGCAGTGCTGATACTAGTGCACCACATAGCCGTGTGCGCAAAACTGTTTTCATGCAGCCCTATTATCACAAATTCTAAACAAATACGTCATTTAAACTCTGTTAAAAACACAAAAAAACAGATTGATTTCACTTGGACATATTAGGCTTCTTATTAGGCCTGTTGTTCTTGCATTGAGTTCATGTGATGTTAAGCGTGAGCAAGCATGAGCCACTACCGCGGAAGAAACCACGTATTTTCCGAGAGAACTTTAAATAAAGGGAGGAATGAAGAGGAGTTAAAAGATCAAAATGTAAAACGTTGATAGTTTCATCTAAAAAAGTAAAGTAGTATAGTCTACGCAAACAGCAGCACATCGATGAAGCTCCTGCTTGGTGAGAAAAATAAAATAAACGGTTGATCTTACAGCTTCATACTGCAGTCCATGGAATAGTCTTGATTTTTTTAGCATTATTATTTAGCATTATTAATTGTGGCTTGCTAAGATTAATACTAATGATTTAGTATTGCTTTGATAAAAAAGATGGCGAGAACGATACATTCAAAATTGCTTTTTTTAATTTAAAACAAATTCAAACAAATTGTTTGCAGTTTAAATTGGGTGATGTGATGTTACTGGGAACAGGGGAACTCGAGAGAGTAACAAGATGTTAAATGTTAAGCTGAACCTCGTTATACTGTCTTATTGAAACATTTGTTCTCTTTTATAAGCCACAGTTAACCAGATTTGTTGATTAAGTCACATATTAACTATTGATATATGATTTCTTTTTACTGTAAATTTTTTTTTATAGCAAACTCCAAGACATGACCAAGTGAAAGATACTGGGTAAATGAATTAGGATGGAGAACAGAAAAACAAAGCATAGAGGAACAAATCAAACAAAACTGTGGTAGTTTTAAAGGAAGTGTTAATGTCAGAAATTATTGATCAAGGTCAGGAGATATTGACCTTGAAGGACAACAGCTCCTGAGATCAGCTTATTTCGGTTTATTTTATTGTCTTGCTCTATCAAGTGTTAATGTTTCAGGGTTTAAGTAGTGGAGAAAGCTAACAAGGGTGTGTCAAAATACCATTCAGCTGCCATCTTTGATTATAATGACAGGTGATTCCAATCAACCCAACCATCCAACTACTCAAAGCCACATTAGAAACTGCACTCTGCACTCTGAAGCTCTGATATCTAGGACGCTGTATGGAGGTAAGTGGACATTGTGTTTAGTATGTGTTTAGCAACAATCTGGCTGTGATCTATTGTTTATGAGCACAGTTCACCACAAGAATTCCTCAGTACGTGCGCGGGTAAATATTTACACCAATAGGAAGGTCACCAGGGATGTTTTGAGGACGTGTGTTCTTGTTTGAGCAACTGCTGGGCTCACTTGGGTTACATATGGCTATCAGTGGTTGAGTAATACAGAGACATTGCAGAAAAAAACAACAGGGGAAAAAAAAAACCCCTCTAACCTTCAAACAGCCTGCGATCAGAGTGCCGATCGGAGTGGAGTTTCCAGATGACGCAATCCTATGACCTGTTGTACTGTGATCACATTGTCCTGTAACTCCACTGCATGCAAAACACTCAAATCCACACACCCCTGGAGCTGCTATGACTAGACTGAAGTGAAATCACTGAAATTTTCACTTTGTCTTTATTTAACATTATTTTAACTCCGTGCAGCACATTGACAGACAAGCTAAATAGATCCTAATTATTTGCTTATGTATATATTATTATACCCTGTCAAATTATCAATAAATTTCCATGCAAAGCTGATTGTGTGCATAAGGCTGTATTGAGACTGTGCATGTGTATATCCCTTTTTCCTTTCAATATTCATTAGATATTTAATAATTCTATTAATAATAATTCAATTCAGTTTTATTTGTATAGCATTTTAGTCATTGGGACTCATTTATCAATCTTTTACAACAAAAAGTTGAACTGAACTAAAAAAAAATGCTAAAAGATTTTCCATTAATGCTGATTTTCTTCGTACTTGTGCGTGTTTTTATTAAATGTTGTACATCAGCTGTAAATTCCCAAGCATGTTCACATCAGAGCTGGTTTCCATTTAGCCATGCCCACAAACACAAAAGGGAGAGCTGAAAATGACAAACACGGTGAATCAGTGTCCCCTAATCACAGTGTACGTGAAACCTTCCAGCAATGCAGCTCAGCCACTGCAGCGCATCGGCTACCATAGACAAGCACTAACTCTTCCTCATTTTATAGGGTGCCATTACTTTTGTCCTGATTGCATGGCTAATCCAATTTGTCTTAATTTGTGGATTTGTTTTGGAAGCGTTTTTAAGTCACGGATATGAGATGACTGTATTTCACAAAATGTTTATTCAATTGGAGAGTAATTAAAATAAATAAGTGATCTGAACTAGACCGCGTAATCTGCATATAAAATCACAGTAACTCCTTGAATTTGAAGATGGTCTACATGGGCAGCTTGGTAGGGCAGGAGCTTGAATGCTTGACCAATGGGTCAGTAACCAAAACCATTTCTAAATAAATAAGATCCAAAGTCACTGAGCAGCTTTACAGAAATATGGATGATGTTCATACAATGCATGTATAAAGCTGGGCAGTTGAGAGATCTGGGCTTTGAATCCTGAACTTCCAATCACCAGAACAGAACCTGAACCCCAGAGCTAACTCTATCTACTATAGACTTAAAAGACCCAGGTCTTTACTTATCACAGTAAAAACTCCATGCAGAACTAGATTCATTAAAACACGTGAGATCCCAATTTTCTCACCTTTAACCTCTACCTGAACCTGAACCTTTTCTGCTCCAGCAATATGTACTTCCTGCACACCATTGAGGAAGATGATGAATCTGAGGCACTCCTGCAGGAACCTCAGCTCGACCAGAAGGAGTCAGATGAACCTTCACCACATGGTTAGATTACCAGTTCACCTTCATTTATTAATTCTCTTCTCTTATTCATTTTACTCAATGCACTTGGGCTGTATGCAGGATGGAGAGCACCAAATTATAAAAATTCATCAATATATAATTCAAATAATTAAATGAATCATTTCTTTCAATATGTCATAAAAAGGAAAACAGGAATAAAAAAAATCAATCAAATATGTAATCACTCAATCAACTAATGCCTTAAAGATTTATTGAAACATTTATCCATTATTGAAGGATGTACTGGTGAGGGTGAGGTGGGTTTCCTGTAGGATGAGTTGCTCTGATTGGACGGCAGGCCTGCATGCTGAGAGTATTCTGATTGGCTAAAAGGTTAACCCTATATCAAAACAAATTCTGAAAATAATCTTGCTAATAACCACGATCCTCGCTGAAAGTGGTGCAATTACACCTGCTGCTGTTTCTTTCATGGATGTCTTTGTGATTTTTTTGGTTGTAATCAAATTATTTGGGATGTAACTAAATATAAAGTCATTATTCGGAATGAACAGATTTGTTCTAAACAGATACAAATACAGATGTGAGTAGGAGGAGGCTAAAAGGTTAAAATCTCCGGTAGATTGACACTTGAGACCTAGAACAATACCCGTAGCATTACTGAATGCATATTTACTGCAGTCAGGGCACTCTGATGTAAATCAATAGCATTGTACTAGGTCTCGTCGCGGTAAACTACTATTCAATTCCCGCTTTTCAGTATCAACACAGAAAGGTCAAGTGGCTTTATTGTCATGTCAACCATATACAGCTAGTTAGTACACAGCGAAAGGAAACAACGATCCTCCAGGACCATGGTGCTACATCAAACAACACAGAACTACAAGAGACTACACATTTCTACATAAAGTGGACATGCAAATGTGTGTAAACAGCACAAGAGAGTACAGTAACTACTAAAACAGTACAATAACTAAGACAATACAATGACTACTAAGACAGTACAACAACTACAAAATTCATCATTCGTCCGTTCATTCAACTTGATTAAGGACTTTATTTTTTTGGTTAGGATCGAGGTGGATCTGTCGATTTAAAAAAATAAATAAATAAAATAAAATAACAAGGAAAATGGCTAACTTATTCCTTACCAAGAAATTCAATTAAATGCACAGGAGCTGCAGCAGCAGGTAACATTACATGACTTTCAGCAGAAATGCGATGGTCAGTAAAAGTTAGAATATGTAGTTTAGCTATCTTGGAGTACAGCATCATTTAGCCTGACTGTGGTTATAACTAGCATGATTATTATTCAGAAGTAATACGACTACAGAGGGCTAAAGTTTTCCTTCGTATTCAAGTTGGCTTCTTAGCTTCCCTTAAGGAATTTGAAAAGCGCCATTCTGTCATCCTGTCCAATCACAGTGCTCCCAGCTGCAGTCCAATCAGAACAAGGCTAAAGAAAGCCTTTAATAAATTATGGAAATCCTTTGATAAATGTTTCACTAAATCCATCAATATATCCATTAACGAATCCTTCTATAAATCATTAAAATTTTTATATATAAGATTAAATTCATTGATGGATTTTTTTTTTTTTATTAAATGGTATCTTGAAAGATTTATTTATGTATTTAATAATGATTTTTTTTATTTTTTGTAATTTGGCCCTGTTCATCCTCCATAGAGCTTAAGTTCAACTAGTTCATATTAAATGGATGTAGAATTGATGGAACTCCACTTTGGTTCATTAGGCATCAGAAAGTCGAGACATGAGACTGACTCCGAGAGTTACAAGGCCACAATGGCTTACTCTGAGAAAGAACCAGTCTCGCAAGAGAAGCGTAGCGACCCTAACTCCAGTACAGGTTTAGCTCCGGTGGCCTTGAAGGAACTGAGAAAACCACATGATGAACCGAATAAGAGACTGAGCTCCTCAACACCAAGAAGCTTCAGGAGAAGTAGCTCCTCAACACAGACCTGGTCTAAGAGAAGAATCTCTTCAGCAGCTAGAAGCCCTATCAGAAGGAATTCCTCAACACCATGGAGCTCTAGAACAATGAGCTCATCAATACCAGGAAGTGCTCAGAGAAGGACCTCCTTAGCACAGAGTTCTCCTTCCTCAAGTGCACCACATGAAGTTTCAGGAAGTCGTTCTGCATGGCGCATGTCTGGGCCTGTGGAGGGGAAGGGTGATGCACCAAAGGTAAGACCAGGTTCTGTTTACTGGTTTGTATTTATGTGGTTCATACTGGTTTTGAACATTCACTGGACTTTAAATCAGAATACAGTAGGTGACTGGGGTTTACTAGCTATTGGGAAGTTCATGAAATTTTGTCCTGATTATCAATTTCCAGTGTTTGGGGATGCACATAGAGTAGACAGTTCTGGAGAAAATGTGGACAGGAAGGCCGTGACAAAAGTAAAGAAAAGCTTTGCTGGAAGATGCAGCAAAGATTTTAAACATAAATTAACTTTTAATCTCAAATCTGCTGCTGGTGATTGTGGTGATGCTGAGAGCAGCACTGAGACAGAAGGTACCCACTAGTGAAATAAGACTAAGATAAAATAAATGTCAATTTATGTCTCTGGAGGGTGAAATGAACAAAAGATAATTGATTAAAATAAACTGTTTTGGTGTAGTAGTGGTGATGTACAATGGTATAGAAGAAATTATGAGGTTCCACACACAATTTTGCTGTTTCATTCGTTGTTTTGGACAAAATTAGGAGGCCATTTTAAAGCAATTCCAGGTCTGTTTTTATTTCCCAGGCCGCCCTTATTTTTGTTCCCACTGCCCTTATGTATAATTACTGAATAGTTCTGCGGTGGCAACCCAAATGTTAAATCATTTTGTCCCATTTCAGCAAAAATCTAACCACTTTGGTAGCCACACCTTCTTACTGGTGTAACATTTTAACACGCTGATCGTACATATGTATCAGTACGGGCTACTAGCCTCATATTGGCTATACATACTGTATAATATATAGTTTTGAAATGAGCATACTACTTTACAGGTTAGCACTGGCTACTGTTATCAAACATTCTTTTGCATATTCGACATCAGTGAATGGCTCAACGTGTTTAACGATCTCTTGAGCTGCTAGGAAACTGGCAATAATATTGATATCTAATGGTTTAATACATTGTGAAAGAGCACTTACTCTCCTGTTTTAGCATCTCTGCATCTCGAGCAGTTACATAAAATGTCTCAACTTTTGACATTTTGAGGGGACTTTTACCTCATTTTCTCCCAATTTGTTCATTTGCCAATTCCCACCCACTAGCCAGCTCTCCCTTATCACAAGACAGCTACTAACCAGGGTGTGTGAAAGCTAACACATGAAGCTAACTCCTCTGAGATCTACCTCTGCATCTTTTTAAACTGCTGCTCATGCTACATCACAGGGCAGCATAACAAACATGGAGGAAAACGCTATCTACCCTCTTCTGCATACATGAGCTCATAGATGCCCACTGTTGGTTAATGTTAGTTATTACATTAGGTTATTATCACATTAGGTTATTACATTAGGTTAATGTTTCTCCATTTTGTTAGCTAGCTAACGAGACTCCTATGTTTTGCTATGTAGGTGAACTAGCAGTTATTCAATATATACTTAGCAAAGTAGTCTTTAAGTTTGACCAAAATTATAGTTCTGCCATGTAGCCGCATGTTTCTGATCCCTGAACTAGTCCGTCTGCTGCTAATCACAATGTATTGGCCCCCTCTACCCTGTCCATCAGTGGATCCATCACTAAGCAGATATGATTTGGGTGGTGAACCACAGCAAGGACTCAGACATGGTACTAGAACAGTGTAGAGTGTTTAGAGCTGGTACGAGGATATTATCCTGTAGCCAACTAGTATCACTTCCCGACCACAGCACTAATATAGACTAAATATGCTATATGGCCAATAGTTTGTGGATGCTGCCACTCTTCTGGGAAGGCATTCCACTAGATTTTGGAGGATGGCTGTGGGGATTTGGGCTCATTCAGCCACAAGTGAGGTAGTTAGTAGGTATTAATGAAGTCAGGCACTGATGTCTGATGAGGAGGTCTGGGGTGCACTTTGCTTTACAATTCACCCCAAAGGTGTTCAGTGGGGTTGAGGTCAGGGCTCTGTGCAGGACACTCGAGTTCTTCCACTCCAACCTTAACACACCATGTCTTCATGGAGCTCGCTTTGTGCACAGGGGTACTGACATGCTGGAACAGGTTTGGGCTGGACCCCTTAGTTCTAGACATTTGTGTGCTTTCATAGTAGTGATATTACAACACTGCTCCATACACACCACCATGTCAGTGTCACTGCTGACCTGAGAACCAAACACCACCTAAGTAATAAAGTTCAGTGGTGGTCCATTTCCTTTGGATGTAGTAAGGGGGTGTGTAACCTAAGGTAGTGTATGATTTATATTTCCCGTAGAAGATGACTTCATCGAAGAGGACTGGTAAAGCTCCATCTAGAGCCCCGAGACGTGATTCACTGAGACGGAGACAACGTACACGTCCAGCTCCTGAACATGTGAGTAATATTACAAAACTGGACAATTTGTCTTAATTTTATAGCAAGTGGTATCTATCTTTTATTGGATGTGTAAATGTGTTAGAACTATATTTATAGACAGTTGCACCTCCAGAAATCTTTATGTGGAGTGGCCAGACAGGGGCAGGGGAAAACTTGGAGTGGTACACCACAATTTGTATAACAGCCTGTATTGTATTAAAGAACAGCTTCTTGAATTCAGCTTTTTTCCTACACATCTAACCACACAAGATCTAAACTACCAACCTAAAACAAGTCTTACCTGTAAATCAAGCCCTGATTTGGTCAAATCTATACTAAGTAAGCAATAAAACTCGATGGGGTGTGCTGTAATAAGACAATAATCCACAGTGATGTTGTGTGATGAAGTGGAGTTACTGTTACCACCGCATGGTGGAGTATCTTCCAGTCATGTCCCGATGAACGTATTCCTCTTTATACCACAGCAATTTGCCACCAGTTACACCTTCAAACTTACTAATGAACAACACATCATACTTTTTATCCATTTATAGTTACATTTAATGTTGAGGATCAGCCGGGAAAAAAGTTTGTTCCTGTTCTCGCTTATGTTCTAGCAGCTATAAACAGTCATTTCCTCACAGGACTACTTTTTTTTTTTTTTTTTTTTT
>CM040457.1:4737532-4787527 GCA_022758105.1 Pangasianodon gigas | reverse complement strand
TACCCGTTAATCATTAGTCTTAGATTATGTGGTGCATCTGCAGTACTGGTACTATAGAAATGATGTATTAGAATGAGCGCATTAATATAAACCTTTGACTTGCAGAAAGAAATCACAAATTTATCAACACCTTCTGACCAATCAGATTTGTTTGACCAATCAGAGTTTAACAGTATCAGTAACTCTGCTTCATTGCACCACCCCATTGTTAACTATTTTCCTATAACAGCACAGCATATTGTTTTATTCCTTACTTACTGAATTGCTCCTCGCTCATAAATTCTATGTGTCAGGTCACTGGGTGAGTTTAATAACCAACATTAAAAGTAATTACAGTGAAAAAATATGAATGTCAGAAGGGCCTATGGGGTGGCCAGGGGTTCATGTCCCTCCCGTCCCTCCCATCCCTCCCAGAGGTGCCACTGTTTATAGAATACACTGTATTTAATAGTCTAACAGACTTCGAGTCATTACTCCACAATGCATGAGGGCTTTTATTACATGAACAAACACAGGATTAACCCAAATGATCAACTCTTAAAGTCAATAAAAAAACAGAATTGATTGCAAAATGCTCGCTGTGTTTAAACGTACGCAGCTTTTATTGATCTGTGTTGCTTACACTTGGCACTGGTAAATGGGCCGTGATCATATGGGTCAAGGGCTTACACACAAATCAAATGCAGGAAGCGTCAATAAATATCGACACTGTATTTATTTTTTTATTACGATTTGTGCTCGCTGGCATGTTCATGTCAAAATCCAGAAAAGAACTAGCCAGGAACTAATCCATTAAACGTGTGTGTTCATACAGGACGACCTTCCTGCGCCTCAGTGGGTCATCAATCTGATGTTTGACATCGAAGAAGCCACCAGGCACGAGCTGACCGTGGAGTAAAAATAGTCTCACAGTATTATATGGAGATTAGGCAGGTGAAGTGAAGATTGCTGTCCATCATTGGCTTTTTTTTTTTTTTTATTAAAATCCTTTTATTTTCTTCAACACAATATCATAAAACTATACTGTACATAAACCATAATAAACTGAAACAGTGTGAATGTCTTTCTCTCTGGAAGTTCTGTGTAATTACTGATTTCTTTCCTCCTACACCAGAGAAATTTAGATAAAAATCTGCAGCTAGCACCGGCTGGTTCTAACCTGCTGCATTGCATAAACCTGACAGAACAGGACGATTTCCATGTGTTTTTCCAACATCATCCTCGATGAACTTTCTTTCTTCTTGCACAACCCCAGCCTGCAACACGGGGGAGTTGTGTTAATCATTGGCTCAACATCTGTATTAAGGAAATAGAGACTCTCATATACGTTAATTCACAAATAAATCTTAAAGGTAGAACTCTGGCCTTAAGTGTCTGTAGATACACTCAGTCTCGGGTCTCTCAGAGCGTCTTAGCTCGATAAAGTCCATCTACATCACGTTTCAAGCAGGTTTAAAGCCTGTGTGTGTGTGTTTGTGCAGGAGGTTATTACTGTAACTGACAGAACACTGTTAAAGTGTCAGTGTTTGCAGAAGATAGGTGAGATTAATACTACACCAGGAAGCTCGTAATTACCCCACAGACAAACATGTTGTGATTGAGGCAAACCTCTGAAGAATCCGTCCTGTTACTCAATAGACTGATAACCTTGTTTTTGTGACCTGTGTCACGGATGAAAGAGAAAAGGTCCAATCTCTGATGGAGGCGATCACTGTGACTGTTTAAGAGTAAAGAAACCTGAGTGGAAAATTCTGTAACACAAATCTCCGAATAATAGCACATTTACTAACTGAGGAATAAAACGCTTCGAGGAAAATAATCAACATCAGGGTGGTGTGATTGAATATTTTCCAATGACTTACTTCCTGATGAGTTTTATACCTCTCATACCATAGCAGATTGCCAACTATTAAATTTTTTATTAATTAAAGAATTATGTCATATCTCTTATTCATTTATAGTCACATTTAATGTTGTGGAACGTCTGTGAAACAAGTTCGTTCCTGTCATTCTGTCAGAAACCAGAAAACTAAATTCCTCTGTCCGGAAAAGTTACAGCTTTACCTCTAACTATTATAAAGCACCGACACTGGAGACTCCTTCCAAAAATCTCCTTAGAGACAATTTCAACAATCAAAACTTTTTTAAAAAATATGCGTTTAATCTGTTTATTATTAGTCTTAACTTATGCAGAGCGTCTGTCGTACAAGTCCCTGTGAATGAGCTGTTACCATAGAAACGACAACGTATTGAACGAGTGCATTAACATAAACACTTGATTTGCGACTGCACTACTGTCAGAGCTGCTGTTCTAGAAAATGAATCAACACCTTCTGACCAATCAGAATCCAGAATGAAACAGCGCTGTGGTATAATGAGCATTAAAGAATGCTATGTTCTTGTCTTCTTATATATTGTATAGAATTCTTTGTGAATAGAAATGGACACTGATGAAAGCTAGAGGACGAGTAACACGCACTGTGCATGGAAAAAGTAAATTATGCACGCTATTAGAACCAACTTCTTGTTCCACCTTCTCGGTCAGAAAAAAAGGGTACTAAGCTATACCTTTGCTTGTGGCTGGGGTGGTACTCTTATCTCTTGTGCCTTTAATAGGTAATATCTAGCTGATAAATGGAGTGTAATTGGTATTTAGCGTCTAGATTTAAAGATCGGCACTGTTATTTCTGAGAATGATAGCGTCAGTAACTGTAATCCAAAGCTACAAAGTAAGTAAGTATATGGTAGATGGAGCTGATACATGTGTGTCTAATTTAGCTAACTGTGAAGCAAATAGAAGAGAAATAAGATGCTTGACATAATAGTGAAGAAATGTATATGATATGAATAGAACAAGTCTGTTAATAGTTTCATTTCAGCATTCATGCTCAGAAATAAAGGTATTAAACTGTACTTTTTCTTATCGCTAAGGCGACATCATTAAGTGGACATGTTTTACTGTGTATGTTTGACCCGGGAAGGTGAATATGGTGTAAGCTTTAAAGGTACATCAGTAGTCCTTAAGGTCTAATTATATACCTGACATTATTTTTTTAAATATAAAAGATACATAATAAAGATACCCAAGATGCACCCATAATAGAACCATTCCTGCAACAAGGTAAAGTAAAGTAAAGTACAGTACTGTTATTTCTGAGAGTGTAAGTACTTGAGAGAAATGTAAAGTTTGTAACTGATGCCAGTGTTTTATCCATTTGTCCTTTTCTCTGCTGTGACTTGCTCTCAGTGTGACAGGATTGCGCATTAAACCAGTCCTGGCTGTGTAACAGTAAATAAAGTTTCAAAGGCCACAGGAGGAAGGCACTGAGGCCTGGTCAAGGGGGACACGGCTACCCTGACTCGGTTAATATTAACCATCAGTTCAAACACAAAGCCTACGCAAAACCGCCCGCGGCTATTTGAGCGCAAAAACATTTGTTTTTTTCGTAACGAATAATTATTACAAGTGGCACGTGTGTCAAATATTAACCCCTTGTGAGGTCACGGCACGGTATAAAAGCAATGCACTCCGAGCATTAGCCAAGTCAAAACGTGCAACAACAGGATCAGGTCAGAATTCACTTCAGTGCACGCTTTGTTTGGTCTGGGTTTGCGCAATGCGCGGATTACTGCTGATTTCCACGCTCGTCTTCATCCTCATCCTCATCCTCATCCCTGCTCCAGCAGAACAGTCCCCCGTTCCAGCGCCGGAGCCGATCCGGTGCGCGCCGTGTACCGCGGAGAAGCTGAGCGCATGCCCGGCCGCTCCATCCGGCTGCAGGGAGCTGATGAGAGAGCCGGGCTGCGGCTGCTGCATGACCTGCGCGCTGCCCGAGGGCGCCCTGTGCGGGGTGTACACGGCGCACTGCGGCACGGGACTGCGCTGCACGCCGAGAGCCGACGACCCGCACCCGCTCCACTCGCTCACCCGCGGACAGGCCGTGTGCACCGTGGACCACGCCGCGCAAGGTGCGTCTCCCCTCTCTTCCGCCGAGTCCCCGTCCCCTGTTGATCAGCATGAGGCTAAAAAGTTGCACTACGTGATGTTAAACCATAACCGTCTCCTTACAGAGGAGGCCGGTGAGCACGGCTTCTCCTTACACCACCTGCTGGGGCTGGATAAAGCCGGAGACCCGGAGGCGCACGAGAGCATCAAGGCTAAAGTCAACGCCATCCGGAAGAAGCTGGTGGAACTGGTAAGAGTGCAAACCACAGAATGTTCTCCTCATTGCAGGATTTAACGATCACCCCGAGGTTCACCCTCGGTTTACCTCTGAAACGCACTTACCGGCAATGACGCAGACTATTAGCTCCTGACCACGTGACCTCCTATAATTAATTCATGCCGTTACAAATAAAGGAGAACCAACAAGGGCACATCTGTTGTACATTTAGTATGCATCTTTTACTTAATTGGCACATAATCAGACCTCTGATGTAACCTTTAAAGCTTTACACTATAAAAGCTAATTAAAGTTACACCACATGTACTTTCCCAGGTGAAAAGTGTACTCTTGATGCTAGCACCAAGGAACAAGGAAAAGTACCTTTAATCCTGAGAGTGTAGTAATCCTTAATCCTTATCCTATCCCTGTGGAATAACTAACATACTAGGAAATATTAGTATTATTAGTAATATTAGTATTTACTTTGGTGCATGTAATGGAGCAACAAATGCTGGAGCTGATGAGGATGCATGACCCTCTGATATTTATTTATTTATTTATTTATTTATTTAAAATACATTATATGTACATTTACAAAAAAAATTAAAAGGGCACAAATAGCATATGACACACAAAAACAAATTAGAAATGCATAACAGCTTAACCATATAAAATTTATAAAATAAATAAATAATAATAATAATAATAATAATAATAATAATAAAAACAACAATGATCAGAATCAAGACTTTTTATTGGTCAAGTAAGATTTCACTTACAAGGAATTTGACTTGGCAGTTTCTACCATTAACTTAAAACAAAGCAATGACTTTAGACAGGTATTAGACAGAAAAAAGTACATAAATATGATAGATTAAAATAAAAATCAAATACAGTATAAGACAAGAATGAAAACAGAATGATATGAAACTAACCTATAGATATTCAAAGTTAAATAAAGATTAGGATTTTAAATAAAGAATAGTTCTGAAAATGTGAGAATGGATGTGACATTCATAAAAACATTATACATTTTAACAGTTTGTAGTTTGTTTTCTTGTTATTTACCGAACTAAAATTCTAAAATCTATTAAAAGAAAATCAAATATCTTTTTTTACGTCATTGTAAAAAAAATAGCACTTACTGTAGGTCAGCCTAACAAACATTCACCCATTGAAATTAAAATATTGTCAATATCCAAATCTTTATCTAAGAAGTATTACAGCATATCACATCACATAACTTTAAAATTCAACATGTCCTACCAAAAGGTGGAGACAACAGGACAAAAACAAAAAGCTGCTGTACCGATTCACCCTCCACTGGACAAAAAGCTGCTGCTTGCTTATTTATTTATTTATTTATTTAAGCTATTTCTTTTACTTATTTGTTGGGTTTGTTGTGTAGAATCTTCAAATGAATGTATCTGGCTTTATTGAGGATGAAAGATTTGTAGTGTAAAAGCCATGTTTTTTTTTTTTTATTACAATTAATATTAGTGATGGACATTTTTCTGGGGAAAGTTTTTTTTTTTTTTTTTTACTGATAGTCGATATCTATCCAGCTATTAGTCATTTATGTTTAGCTACATGCATGCATCCTGAAATAAAAACCCTGGCTGTAATTTAAACTGTGTAACCCTAGGGGGCAGTGTTGCAACACTTGGCAAGAGTCAGGTTTACTTTCAGACTCACTGTGAATGCAACACCAGGCCATTCGAGATAGACCTCGCTGAAGAACCAAAATTCCAGGGGGTGGAACTGGATCTGATCCTAACCCCTAATCCATAACTCCTAACCCCTAACCCTTAACCCACACAACACTGTACAGCACGAAACAACACAATAAACACACTGAAATACTCTGGACATTTGACTCAACTCTGTCTACCGTGCAGGTAGGAGGAGCCGGAACAGGTCCGACTTCACCCCATGGACTATTTGTTCCGCAACAAGGGGTACTTGGGACATTTTGAGGTGTTTTATGGTTGGGTTACCAATCCAGTTTTGGGGACCTTATGCCAGTTTTTCTCCACATTTTTCTTCATGCTTGACTGGAAAATGTGGAATACCTGGAATCCTGAGTGTTAGGAAAAGGGATACAATACATTTATGAAATTGTGGACTGGCTCTGAGTCGAAGGCAGTGGTGTCCAATCTTATCCACAGTGGGGCAGTGTGGCTGCAGGCTTTCCTTCCACCCAAGCAAGAGCCACATCTGATAGTCGATTAAAAGCTAAGATAAACTGATTAAACTGGCATGGCTCATGATTGGTTGGAACTGCAGCCACACAAGCCCTTCATGGATGTAACTGGACACTCCTGCCCTTAGGGCTGGATTAAGAACCCTTCCCCTAAACTCTATTTACAGTTCTTTGGACCATAAAATCAGATATTCTCAGTGACCCACAGTCAGCCCTTTAATTGGCTCTATTTAAACCAACCTTATCCAGATAATCCAGAGCAGCAATGTCCAATCTCATTCTCAAACAGCCAGTGTGGAAGCAGGTTTTGGTTCCAACCAATCAAGAGCCACCAGTTTAATCAGTTCATCTTGGCCTTCAATTGAATATCAGATGTGGCTCCTGCTTGGTTGGAAGGAAAACTGCAACCACACCGGCACTTTGCAGATAAGCTTGGACACCCCTAATCTGGACTATCTCTCATTTTTCTCTCATCTGATTTTAAGGTCCACTGTAGGTAGACAGGGTTTAGGGGAAGGACCTTAATCCAGCCCTCAATGTCTCAAAGCTAGTGTACATTTCCATAAATGCATTGTATTCCAGTTCCTAAGACACCTGGTATTCCAAGATTGGACACCCAGGATCCAGGTGATCAGGAGCTAGAAAAGAAACTCCTAAAAGCAGGAATAAACATACGTCTGTCTGCAGATCCCTAGTGACTGGATTGAGCTTCTCCATTTTCAATTCAATTTGATTTGTATTGCACTTTTAACAATAGACCTTGTCACAAAGCAGCTTTCCAGAAATCCAGATGTAGATTTAGATCCCTAATGAACCAGCCAGAGGTGACAGAGTGTAGAAGCATTTTTACAGCTAATGTTTACAGGACGTTATGAGCAGATTGTGAATTTTACATTTATGGCATTTGGCAGACACCCTTATCCAGGGCGACTTACATTTATCTCATTTTTTATACAACTGAGCAGTTGAGGGTTAAGGGCCTTGCTCAAGGGCCCAACAGTGGCAGCTTGGTGGTGCTGGGGATTGAACTCATGACCTTCCGATCAGTAGTCCAACGTCTTAACCACTGAGCTACCACTGCCCTATAAGAATTACATCAGCAGCTCTTAGGTACAACTCTACACTATCCATGTGCGATCAAACACTGAAGCAAGACTGTTTTTGGGATGTGTAAGTCTTTAGGATGTCCATGTGGGTCCATCTACAGCAGCAGAAAGTGAGTCACACTTTTCATTGACTAAACTCTGATCAATGTTTTGTTGTAGGGTCCATGTCACACTGAACTGCACTCTGCCCTGGACACTATCGCGGCCTCGCAGCAGGCTCTGGGCGAGAAGTTTACTACATTTTACCTTCCCAACTGCGACAAGCATGGCTTCTACAAGCCCAAGCAGGTGAGCTTGAACGGGAAGACCAAGGCCAACTTGCAAAAATGTATTCGGTTGAATTGCTTTGACCTCCACTGACGGTGTGGTTCCATATTGCTCTATGATCTTCAGGTTACGTATGCACCTTGAGGTCAGAACAGATCAGAGAACTGTAAGTTAAATCATATTTCTGTTTCTCTTTATGTCCAATCTGTCTCAAACACAGTGCGAGACGTCCCTCGTCGGCCAGCCTGCACGTTGTTGGTGCGTTTCCGCTTGGAACGGGAAGAGACTCGCAGGATCCAGTGATGTCCCCGAAGATGCCCTGTGCCACCAGGAGATCACTCACTGAACCCTGCTGCTCTTCTCACACACTTACACACAAGCTGCATTTCATAAAAAAGCACTTTTCTTAATCAGGACTACCTAAAAAATATCGTTGGGACATTTGGTTCCAACATAGACCTTAATATACTATGTACATACACTGAACCTTTTCTTGACAAAGAGATTGACTTTCTTCATTTATTTTTTTTGTTTCATATCGCTAAATATTTATTGAATGTTCCTAAATAAGTAATCATTGACAAGTATTTATATTTGCTGAAATTGTATTATTACTGTTATATTTTTATTTGTATTTTTATTTTACTATTACTATTGTTTGGACTAAACAACTCCACTGCTTCATAGAAATGGCAATAGAACCATGGGACATATTAAAAACCCATTGCAACACACGCCACTATGAAAAAAGGCAGAGTGGGTTTGCATACTTTTAGTCTCGCCCCAATTTAGGAGCTTTGTACTTAAACAGCTTCACCATTCATTTGCTTTACGACGTGTCGATTCAGCCTACATTCGTGCGAGTCTACTAAACTTTCTGCCTCAACCTGCGACGCCCGTGTTTGTGAATTTGTCCGGGCTGTTTTTTTTTTTTCCTGCCCCTACAAGGAATAGCTCTGGATTTTTCCACTTACACGGGACAACTGCCAATTGATCCCAGATGTTTTGAAGTAGATCGCAGATCTGGCCCGTGTTTGTGACTCATATAAAGCTTCTACCTCTCCGAAGCGCAGGTTCCTCTGTTTCCTCAGGTCCCTCGCTCTGTCCCGTCGCTCTGGAAATCGCTTCCTCGTTGGTTCCTCTGTCCTTTGAGAATATGAAAATCTCAGAAAAGCTGCTTTTTTTTCTTTAAAGGCAAATGAACTTCATGTTGGTTTGGAGAGCAGAGGATATAACACCATTGGGATTCATTTTAGTTGCAAGCAGGAACGTTTTATGAATATGGTTCCAACATTGCTGCATGCCAGGACATTTTTAAACAGGAAAAGAGAGAAAAACCAGACAGGGATTTGTAAACCCATGTTGCGGGTGTGTCCCTTGGCTCTCTGCAAAAACACATCCATCCATCCATTCATCCATCCATCTATCGTTCCAGCCATCTAGCCATTCAGAGCACTGTCTGAGGTTCACGGGTTCAACAGATTTGGTGCATTCAGCTTGGGAGGACTGGGTCACCAAAGGCTTCTTGAGTGATGCTTCAAACATGTTGATTAAAAGAAAGCGTGATGGAATATTACGCATTTGTGTGGATCTCTATCAATGCCTTTGACCTCGACATCCTGAGTATTTACATGCTGCTAAAGTTCATCTGCCTACCTACCTGTGTATCTATTTTGTTTTTTGTTTCGTAGTAAATGTAGAAATGATATCAGTGTATGCAATATAATTTCTGTTGTATATGTATTCTTTTAATAAAATCAATGATTCTGATATGCCAGACTGTGAAACTTCCTTTAGAGCATTTGAGCATGCAAGAAGAAACACACAAAAATGCCAGTTGTTCCTTAAATTAGATCTTTAATTACTGAAAGTAAAAATATACACAGATATATCTCCCTGTTTTAAGGCACTGGGAATAACCTGACACTTATAAAAATCTAGCCACACAAGTTAATAATGTCAAAATACTGTTTACACATGGTGTGCTGTAATGTCCCCAGGTAGAGGTTTTGGTTTCTTGTTTATTTTCTTGCTAATAGCTTATCACAATGGAGATTTAGTCCAAAAGAAGCCAGTATAATGAAAAAAAGCCATATTCTTAGCTACACTGTACTGTACTAGAAGCATTTGAATATCACTAGAAGCCTGAGTATGTGTTTAATGTGTACTAAGTTTCCCTGTTCACAGCAAAGTTTGCTTTTGGTCACAAAAGAACTAAGAAAAAAAAAATATACCAAAAGTAAAAAGAAACCTAACAAAAGAAAGCGAAGAGTGTGCAGTGATAAAAGTCTTTTGCCCCGTTATTCGATGCTAATTTTATCAGACTCTCGTCATGCTGTTGAAACAATTGTCTTGCCAATTTGTCTGGTGTATTTCCTTGGAACTATTTACAGTTTCATATTGGCTTGAAAATAAGCTAGCTAAGTAACTAGCATTATATGTAGCTGATCTGTGACCTAGCTTGCATAATGGATTTATCAAGCATCATCAGCTATTATGTATAAATGCAGTAGGGTTTGGACTTAAAACACGATTTTAATGTAGCAAATCAAATATTTTTTAAGTAATAATTCCTGATTATACTTTGACTCCAGATAACCCTGAGAAACAGCTTTATCTGACTTTTACAGATTTGGGGGGGGAAAAAAAGCATCTAACTAGAATGCCTTTCGGCTTAAGTTGTGCTCCTGACATCTTCATGGAGGTTGAATCATTTCAAGGGTTTATCTACCAAACTTGACTCTAGATGATGAAGTAATGGAACCGTTTCAAGATGTTAATGGGATTTCCACAAACAAAAATAGTGAAATTGGTGAGAGGAAAGTCAATAAGGGCTTGTTAAAAGCGTTACTAGAACTAGAAATAATGGATAAAGTACCTGCAAACCATACAGATATCAGCTCCTAACTGGACCAAAGGTGTGAACATGTACAAGCTAAAATGTGTTTCACCTCCTTATTAGCTATGTTAGCATTTTATGTTCATACCAATTGAGGATTTTTACAAATTTGCACTAGTTGGATGGTGCAAAATTTTAAGCCAGTTGGGAATTTTACAATTTTTCACAAGTCGGAGGTTTTATAAATTTTCTCCAGTTGGGAATTTTACAATTTTATGCTAGCTAATGTTTATGAATTTTACTTCAACTGGATATTTTTTAGTTTCACATCAGTTAGAGGTTTTGGCATACGGCGTAAAAACTGTGCCAAATCAAATATGTGGACCAGTGATCCGCTGTGGCGCCCCCTAATGGGAGCAGCTGAAAGAACACGAGGTTTTTGAATTTTTTACTCGAATTGGGAATTTTACAGTTTTACACTAATTGAATGTTTTTGAATTTTACTGTATTTAAGGATTTTACATTTTTTTACACTAGTTTTACTCCATTTGGAGAATTTACATTTTAACTCCAGTTAAAATAATTTTACACTAGTTGGATATTTTTGAAATTTACTCTAGTTTGGGAATTTTATGCTAGTCTTAGAGTTTTCATTCCTGTTGGAGTTTTTAAATCCAGTTGAGGATTTGACAATTTCATGCTAGTAAGATTTTTAGTATTTTACTCCAGTTGTGAATGTTACAAATTTACACTAGTTGGAGTCTTTCCAATTTTACTCCAGTTGGAGATTTCACAATTTTTACACCATTTGGAAGTTTTACAGTTTTAATTAATTTGCAATTTGTAAGTTTTAGACTTCGATACCAGTTAGGAATTTTACAATCTTACCCAAGCTGGGAATTTGAAAGTTTTAAACCAGATAGAGGTTATAGAATTGTACTCTATTTGGCAATTTTACACCTTTATGCCAGTTGGTTGTTGTGAGAAAGTTGAAAGGAAAAGTTTCAGTAAGTTATCCAAAAATCCAGCATACCTTTAAAGCCACAGTCAGAAATTTCATAGAAACATTACTTCCTGAAAATATAAAGCAGTGAAACAAAATCTAGTGACATGAAGACAATCTTTGTATACACAGTCCAAAAAAAAAAAAAAAAAAAAAATTCCTATTTTGGCTCATGTTAGGGTGTGCGTGGAACAAGGACGTCTCCTGGAAAGATTTCAGCTTCACACATTTGTTTAAAAGCCAGAAAAATGGCCGTCTGTCACTCAAGCAAAAAAGTGTTGCTATGTTTAGAATGTCTTTTAAAGTAATCACAGACGTGTTTATAGAACATTTTGAGATTGATAGTTAAGAAGTATTGTATATGCAGAGGAAATAAAGCAGATATGGAAGTCATGAAGGTTGATCAGTCCTAATATAGTGAGTTTATACGGTTGTACTCATGCATCATGCACATGCTCTTGATACTGAATCCGATCAATAAAGTCTCGTTTAATTCTAATTCCCAATTTTACGCAACAGGAATGTGTATTAAAGGTGAAACTAAGCTTTGAAGCCACTGATAGGTATGAAGATACAGAGGCACATGGTTAAATTATTACAACAGCCACACACACACACGCACACACACACACACACACAAACTTATAGGAAGTGCTCTATAGCGTTAGTGCCTTCTTCCGTGTCCTTTTTTTTTTTATTTTATTTTTTTTATTTTTATTTTGGGGTCAGTCCTGTCTCAATTGTGTCCACTCACTACAGCTCTACTGCCTCTTGAGACACACCCACATCCCTTCATCCATCAACCTCTTTCTCTCCTGCAAGCATCTAGGGTTCCACTGCTGCTAAAGCGTGGAGCACAGAAATAAATTAGAGCTCGTCGAAGCTCAGGAAAGCCCAGAATTTTAAGCCCCCCCTCGATATTTTTTTCCTGGAGGACCGAGACACGAGTCCGAGATGGAGGGTCTGAGCGTGGAGATTCTTCAGTGTACACACACTCCCTCGATCTCTCTTTCTCTTTCCTTCACCTGTCTGTTATTTTCTATTGGCTCTCCATGGCGTAGCACTGCACATTTCCTCTGTCCTTTCCATCGAAGCCTGGCAGGGGCTGGCCGTATTTGTCCACGCACCAGCATATGCCGCGTTTTCGGCCTTTAGATGGCCAGCACTGAGAGAGAATGATAGACAGGAGGATTAATTGATTTACTCATTGCGTTTTGTTTTAAACAGTTTTGAACCTCATGACCTTGAGTTTCCCGCTGATGTGACCTGCGACTAGGTATTTTCAGGGGGTCGTTTTTTTTTTTTTTTTTTTTTTTTTTTTTTTTTTTTTTTTTTTTTTTTTTTTTTTTTTTTTTTTTTTTTTTTTTTTTTTTTTTTTTTTTTTTTTCTTTTACGATGCACATCCTGTTTTGTGTTCATATAGAGCTGCTTAAAGGTAAACACAGGGAGGCTGAAATATTTGCTCAGGGCCAGTGTGTGAAGCTCGCCAGCACCAACTTCTATTTTCAGCCTCCCGCTGGCCAGTACAAATCATCCATTGCTGATTATACCCCCGGCTCCAAATTATGGGTGCTACAAATGACTTACAGAGCTTGGCGCTCCAGCCCAGAGGGCTGTTATTTAGCTGCCAATTTAACTAAAGGTCAAAGTCCTGTCTAGTGTGTAAAAAAAATACAACAACGCAACAAAACCAACGGTTCCATGAGAGCATAAGAGGACTCGATGATTCGTAAATGGCCCATTGATTCATTCCTCGCAGTGTGTGATACCAAGGGAATTCGCTTGAGACTGGGAGGCCTGTGTGGAGCTCGCGAAACTAAATGAAGTGAGAGACAAGAGACAATATCCAGACTGGGAACCTTAAAAAACTTTGTGTGGGAGGGTGAATGCTAAGGATCTTGTTTTTGCCTAACTTTCAGCATTATGCTTCATTAATATATTCGCAATTTTCTTTAAAAAAACACTTAGTAATAATTGAATACTTTATCATTGATGCATTCTGTTAATTTTCTGCATTCTGCTAATCAGATCTTTTCCTTTGCACAGGACCTGCAGCAAAAACATTCAGGTTTAATCATTAGCACGAGGCTAAGCGTTGTGCTGACCACAAAAAGTAAACACCCCATCGTAAAATGGTCACCACTCCCTCTCCTACGGGGGAGGCTTATTTTCATAATTGTCACAGTAATATATACACACACTATATATATAGTATATATAATATATATACATATAAAGATAGTGATCATTTCAATGTGAAGACAGTTTTTTTAGATTGAGGGTCAACGAAAAGACTCCCATTAAGCAGGACCTGCCATGTTGTATAAATATTGCTCTTGACGATGGAAGATAAGTGTATCCATATGAAGGCGTCTGGGACACTCATTTATTATAAACCAATTGTGGGCCGACCACGTGAATCTGGAAGTGGCTCAAATCTATTTTCATGCAGCCGGCACAAGGAGTCCGATAATTATGGGGAGAGGCTCAGACCCCAGTAGCCACCTTGACGTCGCTCTCTCAGGGCGGGTTACGCAAGATGGCCACCACGGCAGCCACGCTTGGTTTGGACCCGAGAGAGAGACGGGCCCTTAGCGGTTATTCGCCCCCAGCGCTAATCACCCGGAGAAAAATAACTGAAAGAGACTGATATGAAACTAGTGTGATCACGTGAGGAAAAACAAGGTGCATTTCGAAATGTTATGCCCTGAAATTACGGGTGCGAATTCATGTAAACAAATGACATCATGTGTTCATCACACCATGAAAAGAAATTAATCATGTGTAAAATTCCCACATGAGGCTCATGTCACTTTCCTGTAAGGGAAACTTGAGCCTTATCTCCATATAGCATGATTATGGGTGTGTTTTTTTTTTTTTTTTGACATGGAAGATTTTTATTTCATTAATATTTCATTTCAGATACAACTCACACCGACAGTGAACATCAAAAACTTCCATCTTGCACAGGTTCTTCTTAAAAGTGTCTTTCAGAAAGGGTTGCAACTAGACCAACATTAGAAAGCTAGACCTGTTAACCCTTCAAAACACCTGTGAAAAACATAAAGGTGCTAGACAACATTTTACCCCAAAGCCTTATTTTAAAAACCATATCTTAGCTGTAGTGTTCCATGCTGAAATTTTTCCAAACGTTGCATTCGTCCCTCACCTGTTTTTTCCTGTAGAAGCCTTTCCTGTCACAGTTTGGGATGCGGAAGCCTCGGGGGTTCACCATGTCTGTGATCTTCAGCATGTTAAGTATGCCATCCATTTCCCTTCGACATGGACCCTGCACACACAGCCGCAGTGCAAAGCGTGAATGTACGCCTGAAAACACCACTTTCAGTGCAATTTTTTAAAATAACTGAATCTATCTATTTAAAAATAATGAAATTTATCAAAGAGGGAGCCGGATTTGGTGGCGTATTTGCTCCCGATGCCATTTCTGAGGTAGGATTCTCATAAAGACCTCCTTCAAAGACCTGGACCTAAAATGCACAAGGCATGATGGAAGAAACCTTGACAGGAACCAAACCTCCAAAACACAGACTGCGCAAAATAGAGACTGCCATGAATTTGGACATTAGCGGCGATTTTTATGAATCTATCTGTGTACTTTGACTCTAATTTGTCCCCTGGGAAATAAATATTGAGGTTCATTTCCAGGAAATGCAATCCTTTCCATGAAAACAGCATCTGGCAGCAAGCCTCTGACCCAAAACTCCACTAAACCAGCTAAACACACCACACCGCACACCGTACCTCAGAAATACGGGATTAGAAGCACTTTAATGCTGTAACAGCTCCAGAACCCGAGCAAACACAGGTCTACAGGAAGTACAGCCACCGGCCTGAAGCCGTGAGAGGTTAAAAACAGAATCATGAATTAACGAATGGGGGTAATGAGGAAGTAAAACGTGGAAGCGGATTCAAAGACCTTCCTGTTCAGTGTTCCAGGGGCTAAAATGAAACCTAATTCACACTGCTCATAAAATATGAATGACCAACCGGGTGATTTCATTTTTGGAGAAAATATGAAAAGAAAATATGCGTTTAACTTTGTGTTAACCCATTGTGACGAGCAGGAAGGAGGTGCCAGGCTGTGAGGACGCATGCCTGGCACCGAGTTGGGTAATCAGGGGGAGAGAGGGATAAAGGTGCGGCTGGAGACTCCGAGGAGGAGAGAGAGAGATGAACGCGAATGTAACAAATGTCAACAACGGGCAAGGGGGAGGCGGGACCCGAGTGAACTCAAACGTAAAATTTAATCATAATCAACATAAACATAACGTAAAACACAAACACGAGACACGCGCACATCTCTCTCTCCCCCTCGGCGTCTCCAGCCGCTCCTTTATCCCTCTCTCCCACTGATTAGCCAACTCAGTGCCAGGCGTGCGTCCTCACAGCCTGGCCCCTCCTTCCTGCTCGTCACACCCATCAACAAACTTTTTTTTTTTTTTTTTTTTTTTTTTTTACAAAATTTAATTTGGAGTTTTAAAGCACAGAATTAGCAAAACTAGCATCCTTGACTAGTCTTTTTTTTTAATTTATTTCATTCCATAATTTAGTTAACGGGGTTGTCAAGATCACTAAAAGAGTAACAGTAAATAAACAAGAATGAGAGAATTTCATTTTCTTCCTCCCACAATCCTCAGGAAGTTCAAGTGATATCACTTCCTGGTGAAGATGGGACTTGTCACTCATGGAATGTACCAAATGTTTCATAGGGGTGAATGTTTTCAGGTAACAGGGTTGAGTGAATGTTGAATTTTTCGTAGCCTAAAATGGACGACTCGTGAAAAAGGATGCTTCAAGCATGACATGTTAATCAGATTAATGCCAAAATAATACGATTTTTAAAGTATTTTAATGATTATATTGCAAAGTATATTGTAGTTATGAAGAAATGGGACAGACCAGTGATATTTCCTGTAGATTTGTAGGTTTTATTGCTGTTTTAAGTGATTTATCTGAAACATGCATAAAGGTTGTTGTGAAAGAGACTATACCTTTTACTTTTTTTTCTTTTTAAATGTCTTACCTTTACATACAGATATGTAAATGTAATATCAGTGGAACCCAATTGTGGAATCGTCCAGCTAGTGGAGGTGAATAAACGAAAGAAAACCTGTTAAAGAAAGCTATAGTTCAATAAAAGCTCTGCATTTAGAAGATAGATGCTGTCCTTTTGAAGCGCAGTGAGAAATGTTCAGACTAACGCTAGCTAAAGCTAAACTAGCAGTGCTGTTCGTCGTCTCCGAACAGCTTTCCAGCACATGAAGGAAGGCACAAGCCACATGAATCAAACCCCAAAAAACCCCATCCCCTCAGTGGCGTCCAGTCAAGGAGGCAGAGCTTGTTTACAACAGAAATGGACCAAAAGCAGGGAATGTGGCCATCAAAACAGCCCTAACACACAAACCAAGAGCCACCAGCTCTAGTTACTCATCAGAGTCCGCAAATACCACTCACACACACACACACACACACACACAGCTAGAGGAGAGATCCAAAACGCCACCACAGTTTGGCTCATGCCAAGATGGTAGCACATAAAATGAGACAAAAAAGCACAAAAGGTTGTTCACAAATCATGCATTTTATAAAGATTACAGCTCACACACACACACACACACACACACACACACACCGAGTATTGAAAAGACACGCACACATACAAATGACATGCACAGACACAGACACACACACACACACACACACACACACACTTTTAAGCTATTAAACTTCTCTTAAGCTCTGATCATCAACCAGAGATGATGTGCCAAAGGAAAATCAAACCTGATCACTACTGTAGGCTCCAAAGAGCTTCATCCAAACACACATCACACACACCCACTCACTCACACAGACACACACATAGAAAGTCTCCGCTCAACACTCGGACTCTGTAGAGAGGTGGATTTGAAGTAGATATCAAGAAACAACACAAGATATCTCTGGAATGTTTGAAAAATGGTGCAAGGCTCCAAAATCAACAAATATTATGAAAGACATACTTTGATAAATCTGGAATATTACTTGCGGTGCTACAGATGGCCGAGCTTTCTATTGCAAGAAAGTCGAGCCGAACCTTTTCTTCATTTCTGATTTGGATGAAATCAGAAATGCAGGATGCATTCTTTATAGAATGACTGCTTCTAGGCAATCAAAATCACAAATAAGACCTCTTGAAAGAGTGTGAGATTAAAACCAAATCTAAAGCCAACCCACTTATGAATTGTTGCTGTTTTTGGCAGTTCTCTTGCAACCTACATCATGGTGGTGCATCCCTGATTGGGGATGGGGTGGAAATGGGTGCAAGTATCCCAACTAAATATGGATTTGTTGCACTACATTCCCACCATGAGCCATGATTTCAGCAACAAGTGACATTTGAAATTAGATTGCAAATTTCTATGCTAATTAGCTATGATATGATAAAGCAACAGTTCCAAATGATTGGCTCAAATGATTCCTCAGACCTGAACTATGGCATGTATGGGCCAAAATATCTTCAGTTCTTCACTCACTACTTTAATTCCTAACTGCAAATTGGACAGACCCTGCCTACAAACGCCAACTGTAGCAGTTGCTACATGCAAACAAGAGACAAACTACAAGCGACAAGAGTGACGCGACTTATCACCTGTTAGTGTAAATGCAGTTTTACTTGTGAAAATCATAGCTGAATAATAGCATTAGTGTATTCATATATTCATAGACAATAGACTCATAGAAAAGTATCTAACACTGAGGATAATTGGACAAAGTACACCGATCAGCCATAACATTAAAACCACTGACAGGTGAAGTGAGTAACATTGATTATCTTGTTACAATGGCACCTGTCAAGGGGTGGGATATATTAGGCAGCAGGCGAACAGTCAGTTCTCGAAGTTGAAGTGTTGGAAGCAGGACAAATGGGCAAGCGTAAGGATCTGAGCAACTTTGACAAGGGCCAAATTGTGATGACTAGACGACTGGGTCAGAGCATCTCCAAAACAGCAGGTCTTGTGGGGTGTTCCCGGTATGCAGTGGTTAGTACCTACCAAAAGTGGTCCAAGGAAGGACAACCGGTGAACCAGTGACAGAGTTATGGGCGCCCAAGGCTCACTGATGCACATGGGGAGTGAAGGCTAGTCCGTCTGGTCCGATCCCACAGAAGAGCTACTGTAGTACAAATTCCTGAAAAAGTTAATGCTGGCTATGACAGAAAGGTGTCAGAACACAGAGTGCATTGCAGCTTGCTGCGTATGGGGCTGCCTAGCTGCAGACCAGTCAGAGTGCCCATGCTGACCTCTGTCCACCGCCGAAAGTGCCAGTGGAAGAAGGTGGCCTGGTCTGATGAATTACGTATTCTTTTACATTGTGTAGATGGCCGGGTGCGTGTGCGTCGTTTATCTGGGGAAGAGATGGCACCAGGATGCACTATGGGAAGAAGGCGAGCCGGCAGAGGCAGTGTGATGCTCTGGACAATGTTCTGCTGGGAATCCGTGGGTCCTGGCATTCATGTGGATGTTACTTTGACCCGTACCACCTACCTAAACATTGTTACAGACCAAGTACACCCCTTCATGGCAACGGTATTCCCTAATGGCAGTGGCCTCTTTCAGCAGGATAATGCACCCTGCCACACTGCAAAAATTGTTCAGGAATGGTTTGAGGAACATGACAAAGAGATCAAGGTGTTGTCTTGGCCTCCAAATTCCCCAGATCTCAATCCGATCGAGCATCTGTGGGATTTGCTGGACAAACAAATCCGAACCATGGAGGCGCCACCTCGCAACTTACAGGACTTAAAGGATCTGCTGCTGATGTCTTGGCGCCAGATACCACAGCACACCTTCAGAGGTCTTGTGGAGTCCATGCCTTGATGGGTCAGAGCTGTTTTGGCGGCACAAGGGGGACCTACACAATATTAAGCAGGTGATTTTAATGTAATGGCTGATTGGTGTATCTACAACAGTATATCTACTAAAGGGATAGTTTGAATCAGTATATCTTAGCCAGCAGGAAATCGATACTTTTGCTTCAGTTTGGTTTCACACTGCACATAATTATTCTAACCCAAGTGGAAAAAAAAAACCAAAAAAAAAAAAACACCACAACGGCCAACTGTTCATAGAGTATTAGATAATTACATAAATAACTAGTTGAAACCACATTTATCACATTCATCATTTATTATCCTCTTTGTGTTTGTTAGTGCAAATCTCCAGAACACTTGGCATTTCTACAGCACTACAGCTCTGTCCTTTGGCTCAGTTTAGCACCTCTCAACTACAAAAAAAGCTACAACCCAAAACACAGTTGAGCCAATTCAGAGTCAAAACGCACTAGAGTACTTTTGGAAACGGACTGAGACCACCTCGCTCAGATGCTCTCAGACCGGTTGTTTTGGTCCACACCTGAATGTGATCACTCTATTCTACCCTGCCTTAATGAACGGCACCAAAGTGGAGAACACACCAGGGTTCCATTCAAACTGAAGAATCGCTGCCGACTTGAAAATACCTGAAGTTGTCAGAGATGTGATTTCAGGTCAGAGTTGACGTAGCAAGGCTTATTTCATGCTGGCTCTGTGACTATCCTTGGACTAAAGATGTTAATGGTTAACAGACTAATTGCTAAACAGTGTTTGAGATTTGAAGTTGAACACATGATGCTAAAGCTTATTCAAGCCAGTGAATTATCTATGGTAAAGATTAAAAATAAAGCATGTAGTGTAACATAGCACTGTATACACTCAATACAAATTCTGTGCACTATTCATAAGGCTAGCAACTTTGGAAAGATGCTATATGGGTGTTCCTGGGATTGCAGTGTCTTCACAAAAAATTTATACCGAGACATCAGTCAACAAACTACAAACTACTTATCAGACTGAGCATAAACAAATAGAAAATAGACTACTGCTGACTGATAAGTTCACGTCTCTACTTGCTTCTATGTTGGACATTGCTAACGTGGCTAAGTAACATGGAATGATCACCTCATAGTTCCAGAGTTTGATTCTAATGTCTGGTTGCTCTCTGTGTGGATTTTCACATGTTTTCCATGTGGGTATCCTTCAGGTAGGTGGATTAGCTACTCTAAATTGTTGCTAGGTGTGAAGAGTGCGTAAACATGTGTGCGTGTGCATTGAATATCGTCCAATCTGGGATGAAATCCCGGTGTTTCCTGGGATAGGCTTTTAGTAATATTAACTAGCTACCTTGGGCTAAAGACAAAACCTATCAAACTGTGTCTGCATTTCTACATAGTCTAACTTATTTAGCACAACTTAACACTAGCTACACCTATTCATTAACATAGCCTAGTGATTTGTTTTTAATTTAATAAAACCTTGCTTTGGGTTTATGTTGGTTTGTTAATGGTTAATCAGCAACTTAGAATGGTTAATGGTTAATCAGCAACTTAATCAGTTAATTGTCAAAGAATTAGACGAAATTTGCATCCTACACAGATGTCACAGGTTCCCCATTCCCGACTTGCCTTGTAGTTCCCATGGAGACCACATGCTTCTGTTTTGGTCTTATTCCCGTCTTTGTCTTGTAATTGGTCCATTATCCCTGATTGTGAACACCTGTCCCTTGTTTCCCCTTAATTAGTCTGTGTATTTATACTCTCCGTGTTGCCCTTTGTTTTTGCAAATATCATGTTGTTCGTTTGCGTCAATTCTGAGCCTTGTTTCCCCGTGTTCCGCTTCATTCTGTTTCCTGTATTTGACTTGTGCTTATTTACTTAATTTAAGGATTATCCACTGCTAAATCCTGGCTGCCTGTGTTTGAACCCCCACTATGGACTATAGTTATGATTCTCACACGCACCCTAATAAAATTAATGCCGTGCTTGCGCACTTGCATCCAGTCTCCAGCCTAACGTTACAACCAAACTACAGATGCTAAGACAAGCAGCAGTAGAATAAGCCAAGCAGCCAAACTGTGCAAAGCTCAAGATCCGAGAGAGAACTGAAATCAGATGTCTTCATAAAAAGATTTTCCTTAGTGCAATGTTCTTGAGAACAAACAAAGTTTAAGAACTATAAAAAGACAAATTCCAGTACCAACAGCAACTGTCAAGGCAGTCGGCATTGAGAGCCATTGTGGGGAAATAAATTATATGCGTCCATATACTGACTGTTCTCACAGAGTCTGCCCATTGTAAAATGTCATTCTTGTTCAAAGCCAGCATTATGCAATCCCTTTCCTGGTGTACCACAGGGAATGCAGGTCTGGTGCCAAGCCTACACTGACACACCTACTTCAGCTTGTTAAAATACTGAGTGGTCTCTGATTTTTAGGCACAGGTGTGTTCAATTAGGGTCAGAATTAAAATCTGCATGATGCCAGGAGCTCCAGCTCTATATCCACCACGCACATTGTGCTACCCTGAAGGACAAAGTTGCATAAATAGCTGATTGTATACTGATCTGAAGTGTACAGAATCTTTTACAAAGCCAACAACCAAATGTTGCAACAAAGTTTGAAGGGCACTACCATCTGTCCCCACAACCTTCCAGATTCAAGATTCGGTTATCCAACAGATCCTGGCATTGTACTTACATACTCTCGCTCCTGCTTGGAATCGAAGGCGATGTTCTCATGGTTGGAAGGGGCAGCTGCCAGAGGTTCCTCTATTTTGAAGCTCTGGCTCTTCCGGAGTTGCTCGCGTCGGATGTCCTCAGCTTTGGGGTGAAGCCGGTAGGGCGGGGGACGCCGACCGTGGGCGGGAAAGACATCCGTTGACTGCTCATGTCCAGCTGGCACCGACGGACTCGTTGTGTTGCTGCTGGAATCTTCCTCAGGCATCCTGGCACTCTCGACTGAAAATCGGACAGAAGGAATGCTGGGAAGATACAAAACTAGGATGCAAACCTGCCAACTTTTTTTTTTCCTAGAGAAGAGTCTAGGGAACAACACAATCATTGTATATGAATACCTTTCTACTCAATATATCTTTTTCTTGTTTCAAACACAGGTTGTTAATAAGACATTTTTTTGTCAGAAGCAATGAAATTAGGTCTAATTTCTAGATCTGCAATTTCCTCTCCGTTGTTTATCCTTGCATTCATCACCTACTGCACACCCAGGGTCTAAAGCTGGGTTGTCGGCTGTTAAGGGCCTGTAAAGCCCATTAAGACACGCTTGTGATTTCAGGCTTTATAAATAAACTTGACTAAATATAAAGTATGCCAAAGTACTGCACTAGAGTCCAGAAGGAAAAGAGGATTCAGGAGACGAGAGAGAAGGGTTTTTAGCCCTGGAACTTGCCCAAAATAAGGACAAACATGGAGAAGTTAAACTGTGAAGGATTTCTGAGATTTTCTACCACAGTTCCAGCCACCTTTATGTTCCATGTGGTACATTTGGAAAAGTCAAACGTTCTGTTAGTTGTCCTGATGAAAAACAAATGGCACTATCCCTTCAAACCATGCAAAATATAGCATTTTTAGTCTTTGTAGTCTTTTTAATCTATTAACTTTGACCACTTCTTCAATTCTGTAAACTAGTCATGGTACCAATGGAAAGATCATACGCCACTGGGTACATACTAAATTAAAACTCATACAATCCCATTAGAACAGTATGTGATAAACTACATAGCACTATCATTCGATTACCATCACACTGACCATATGTTAAATTTATACTCTGAGCATTTAACAAATAAGAATGAATGAAATTATTTAGTAGCTAATCATATATTTATCAAGGTAGAGTACTTATTTGGATCAGACCCCCCATGCACACACATCCATACAGTCATATGAATAAGGCAACCATTGTAAAATGGCAATTGTGAGTTTTAATCACATTGGACTGGTGAAAATCTCATAAGTGAAAAATGATACAGTATCATTTAGAAATCATTTCATTCATGACTAGACTGGAGCCAACTCAATCTGGTAGTTTTGAGTATGCATGCGTGGACAAATTATAAATCTAAATTAGGAAAATTAAAAGCTCCAGTGTACTACCCAGTGACATGTTTGGGTTGAAACCTATTTGACAAGGCTGAAAATTGGTAGCTAGCATAGTGGAATGACAAATGGTGTGCTAGTTAGCTAGTTTGTGCTTTTATATTAATGCTAGTGCACTAATACAGACTAATGGAAACAAAGAAGTATATGATCATGTAGCACTTCATTTTAGCAGCCTCTGAGTCATTGGCATTGGAGTTGTTTTGGCTCACAAGATGTTATATTGTGTCCTCATATCGCACGTAAAAGATATTGTTTGGCTAGTCTGGCTAGTGTGTTAATTTTCTCTCAGTATTTTTCTTGGATTCGTCAGTATTTCCACATACATGAATGTTCCTGATTCTGAAAAAGATTGTCTTTCATCTGTCAATGGCAATTATTCCACCTAGTAAAAAAACGCTCTACTGTTTTGCTCTACCAGATTGAGCCTTGGTTGATGTGTGTAGTGCAGCAGGTAGTGGGAATCGGAAGATCGTGCTATAGGTGTAGCAATGAGGTGCATCACATCACATCACTGTCATCAAGGTCATTTTTTTTTTCTTATTACTGGGATGCCATTATCAGGTCATGGCCTCTTGATAATTCATAACGTGTTTACCCAAATCACACGCCAATTATCACATGAAGCAATCAGGAAATACTGAACACAATCTCAGGAAGAAGATCATACCCAACATGGAGAAGACTATTCTCATCACATGCATTACCAAAAATCAATCAAATATTATTTGTGATAACTGTTCTTATCATGACAGAGACTAATTTTTGTCAATCTGTTAGATAGAACTGTTTGATTAGTTAAAAGTGCTTTCATGATAAAATCATAATCAACCCTCGCCACTTTTTATAATCTCATCCAATAGCTGAATGGTATTCGTGCACATTCATCTTGCAAAATGCAAAGTTTTGGGAAAAAAAAAAAAGAAGAAACCAAAAAAATAAATAGTTGCACAAAAAACATTATGGTTCAGGCATAGCTTTCATTCATGGCATGAATGCCAGTTTTCATCTGTGCATTACAGTGGTTCTGCAGAAACACACTTCATTTGTTTCAGTTACACCTCTGATTCAGAAATTCCGATTTCCAAATAAATCAGATGCATGTTTAAGGACTCAGATGCTGAAACAAGCATCACATACACATCCTAACACTGGGCACACATGCAGTTATTACATTTATACTTTGCTATTCCCTCAGAAAACAGCAGGAGATTTGGTTTAACGAATCAAAATAGCTTATGCTTGGACTCGGTGCTTCCAGCTGGATTTGGAACACCACAAAACTGGTAGGAAATGGGCTGCATGCGCCAAATGAGCAAAGAAATACGTCACTTCTGTAAAAGTGTGGACAAAGCAGATGAACCTATTCACAATACTGGGGAAGATCTAATTGCTTACTTAGCTATGAGATTAATGTCTTACAGAATTCATTACAGATAAATAGATAGATAGACTACATTTCTGTCTCTCTTGGAATGGATACATGAATAAAAATTCTCTATCCATGCTAATTGACAAACCGAATATCTTCATCGCAAGCATGGAAAGAAGTTATGACCTGACCATCCTATTCATATTAAGATAGAGTATAAATATTAAGCAGTTTTGGACAGACATGATCATACACTCTCAGAACAAATCAGTACTAATGGTACCTTTCACTGTCACAATCAAAGCACTTAGCTGCATAATTGGACTGTAATTAGATTTTAGAGTAAAGCTTTAAAGCTACTCATACATGCATGTTTCGAAGTAAAAGGTACTAAAGGTACAAAAGGTGTACGCTGAAGGGTACCACCACAGTGTCAAGGAAAGGTAGAGTTTAGTGTGCATGATCACGTGCAAAAAACAAACCATTTAAAGCTCCATTTGCACTAATGCAAGGCTGCATGCCACTCCTTGACAGAGTTGTGACAGCAGAAAGGGATACTGGAAGCGAGCCCCTGGGTGAAGAGGACACCTCGAGGGGGTTGGAGAGGAGGAACGCTCGTGCATCTTCATCATATCAAATCAACAAAGCACGCGCACACGCCTCAGTGCATTAGCATGCAGAATAAAATATATGCAAGTATATGCATTTCCACTTTTAACCCTTTTTTAAGTTTTTTAATAATTATACACATACTATGAACACGCTATGAATCACACACACACGCACACACACACACGCGCACACACAATTTTACGCATGTTATTAAAGTGTTGTACCTTCTCGCGCGCTGACCGGAGGAGGTGCGGTCTGATTCACGCACACCCCACGGCCCTCCAGCAGCGCGTGCAGCGGCCTCGGTTCGCCCGGCCGGTGTCGGCAGACCAGCCCCGCACCGCAGCGCCCCGTGTAAACCCCGCACGCTCGCCCCTCGGCCAGCGCGCACGTCACGCAGCAGCCGCAGCCCGGCTCGCGCACCCGCTCCACACAGTCCTCGGGCACGGGGTCGCACAGCGTCCGCGCTCCGGCGTCGCACGGCTCGCAGCGGATCACCGCGCCCACGGCGGAGGACAGGCGCGCCACCGCGGCCAGACTCACGGACACGAGCAGGGAGCGGAGCGCGACCACCATGCTCACGGAGGAAAAAAAAAAAAATCAAATAATAATAATTATTCTAATAATAATACTAATAATATTAATATTAATAATAAAAATAATGCCCAAAGATGTGAAAGATTAGCGTCCCGGGTGTCGCCAACCGGCCACGTGAGACGCGTTTTAAATGGAAAACTTCTCTCTATATATAGACACCGAGATTCAGAGCCACGCCCCTTTAATGAATAATGCAGCATCAACTGTGTGACGTCACTCACCGTCTGGTCCAGCACGAGACCTCAAAGTTACTGGAGTTTTAATGTCGCTTCTGTTCTTATTATTTTTATCTTCAGTCTGAAATTCAGTTGTGTTTTATTTGCATTTTATACTTGCATATAGTTTAGTTTGACTTTTAGTGTTTGCTTACAAGTCATTTATTGATTCATTTATTTTTTTCATTTGTTTATTTAAATGCATGTATTTATTTATTTTTCTTTCTTTTGCTTAATAGTCTTTTACTATTAAAGGTTAACATTTTTAAAATATTAAACACTGAAAATTTGGTGTAGAGTTGGAGCCTCACAGCTGCATGGTCCGCGGTTCGATCCTGTGTCCATAGTTGGATGCTAAATTACCCCTATGTGTGAATGTGTGTGTGCATGGTGTCCTTTGGTGTCCTATAGCATCCCACACAGGATGTATTCCCACCTCATGTGCAGTGTTCCCCAGATTAGTTTCCCAGAATCCACCATGTAACCACGACCCCGATCAGTGGTAACTGAAGATGAATGAATGAATGAATGATGCCATGAGAGAACCATTTTTTGCTTTTACAGTTAACTGAAGCAACATTTCATACCACCAATATTTACATCATGTGTAAGGTTCTTCACAGTGAGAAAATAATCATTCGGTTCATCGTAGCACCAACAAAAACGGCTGAAAGGTTCTCCTTCCTTGTTATTACTCAAGAGAATCTTTTGTGGCACCTTTATTTTTAACAACGTATCCACACCTTTAACACTTTTATCATGTACACTTATAAAAATGCACTTTGTAGATGCATCCTGTGGCTCGGTATCAGTGTGTCAGCTCTATCTATCTATCTATCTATCCTGTAGTGTGTGTGTTGCTGGGAGGAGTGTATCAGCGGCAGCAGTACAGTTGAGCACACATACAGTACGAGGTAGTTATGCATACAGTGTTATTAATCATAGTGCATAACCACATAGGCAGTAATATACACTATATACACAATATGCAGTATATACTATTAAAATTTTTGTTGTTGTTGTTTTCTCACCTCACAGTTATGCCTTAGAAGACAATTCAATAATTGTTCGATCTAATACACATTAACTAAAATAGCTAGAAACTCTTTGTTCCTAGAAAGTGTAGAATGCTCTAGATGAAGAAGCAGAAAGAACAGAGGAAGAGGAGAGGATCAGGATTGCTCAGGCAATAGGAAGCACAGCAAGAGAAGTGTGTCAGGGTCAGGCATAAGCTGGCTTCACACTGTACGCACTGTTTTGCTGTTACAGACAAAAAAAAAATCATAAACAAATTCTTTAATTAAGATCAGTGTTTTTAAAATGCACAGTTTAGTGCCATTGTGACCAAAGACAGTCAGCATGAAAGTTCTGCTAGTATCAGTAATTTTGGATTAAAATCTCAGAGTGTGAACATTGCTATGACGCATGCAACCAAAATGCACCAATAGGAGGATGGCATGTGATTATGTAAAACTTACGGGACAGCTAGAAACACAGATACAAATACAAATGTAATCGGTGTTCCAGTTCATTCCAGAGGTGTTCAGTGGGGTTGAGGTCAGGGCTCTGTGCAGGACCCTTGAGTTCTTCCACTCCAACCTTAACACACCACGTCTTCATGGAGCTCGCTTTGTGCACAGGGGCATTGTCATGCTGGAACAGGCTTGGGCCTCTTAGTTCCAGTGAAGGGAAATTGTAACGCTACAGCATACAAAGACATTCTATACAATTGTGTGTTTCCAACTTAGTGGGAACAGTTTGGGGAAGAACCACATATGGGTGTGATGGTCAGGGGTGCACATACTTTTGGCCATACAGTGTACCTCAAGCTCACTTTGAAGAATGCTTATGTTTATCCTGTTTTCTGCACGATTCCACACTCAATAATGATGCACACATGATAGAACGTATTCATTTTCTATCCTTAGAGGATCTTTATCATATAAACTGACATGGAGAACACACAATATCACATTCTGGTATCGAATTCAGCCCAGATTTTATTGGGATCTCTTACAACATGATAAGTAATAATCTTAAAACACAGCTGTAATCGCATGATGTAAAAAGCACACGTACAGCTGGACAGGCTGAGAGAATGTATTATTAGGTATTATAGTGTAGCAGAGTAGTAATGTCTGGAACATACCATTGATGCCGGCGAGGGGGGTGTAATTCATTTGTATGCTACAGTAATTCCTTCTTTAATGAGTAATCAGTGTTTTCTTGGGTGGTTATTTTTTATGTTTCTAAAAAGGGATCCAAGGAACTTTGTAATTATAAGAAACTATTTCAGCCCTCTTTACCTCATGCTATGCCAAGAGCAGGTGCAGCTAAACATGACTATTCACGCTTACGTGCTTTCTGTGCAATAAATAATTGCCCCTTCAGTCAGCTAGAGAGGCAACAGTGGCTCTATTACAAGATTACAAAAAATGCAGAAGTAACCCTGTGACAATAGGAGAACAGAACATGTTAAAAGTGTGTATATTAACTATTACAGCGTTTATTTTTTGTATAGCTGGATTTAAGAGTCCATAGCTATGTGCTACATAAAATAAAAATGATAGACTCCATTCTTCTGTATTCATATTGTAATTATGCTTGGTATTTTGACCAGTACTTAATGCCATTCTTTCATGTGCAAAGAGACCCTTTCAGCCTCAGACTGGTCTTTTCTCATGTAACGTTCATTTACGCTGAAATGGGAAGATCATGTCGCAGCGGGGAGTCAGACCCGTTCTTGGCTCTCAAACATAAACAAAACAACACATTGTAAAAGAAAAGAAAAAAAGACAATTACATTTTATTAGGTTATTACTGTGACCAGCTGCTTGGCGTATTTCTTTCTGACTGTGTGCCTACCCCTGTGTAACCTCGACCAGCGGTTTTCATTTCCCAGAACAGGAGGCACATGCGTTTACGCACAGCATGAGGCAGCATTTCCTCTAATACATACGAATCAGTTCGGCAGATAATCCGTAAAACTTTTCACGAGTAGAGTTTGATATTTCAGAATGAGGAAAGCTGATCACGCCTTAATGACAGCACAGTAGAATACGTGAATAATAGTAATAATATTATTTGTATGGCACCTTTCTTAATCTTAATGTTGCTTTACAAAATCCATGGCAGTAATCCATCCATCCATCCATTTTCTGTACCACTTATCCTACACAGGGCCTCGGGAGCCTATCCCAGGAAACTCAGGGCAGGCAGGGGACATCCCATTGCAGGGCACTATTGCACACACCCATTCATACCCTACAGACAATTTGGAAATGCCAATCAGTCTACAGTGCATTTCTTTGGACTGGGGGAAGAAACCGGAGTACCCTGAGCAAACCCCCGAAGCACGGGGAGAACATGCAAACTCCAGGCACATGGAGGGGGGGAGACGGGATTCAAACCCCCATCCCCAGAGGTGCAAGGCAAACATGCTTACCACTAAGCCACCGTGCCCCCCAGCCATGACAGTAATAAGGGCAAAATAAGTAGAAAACACAACAAAAAACATGAATCAGATGAAAAAGATGTGATGTGATAGAATAATGGGGAAAAAATAAATGACATACTGTATAACTGTAAACAAAATAACAGAATGGATAGCATGCTAGAACAAAACAAAAGTGTAAAAAAAGGTAAAATCAGACACAATTCAGATGCAAATGAATTGGAATAAGATTTAAAATAAATCTTTATTTTAAGATTTAATATAGAAAAAGAGATCACAGAGGCTTTGAGGAAGTGAATTCCAAAATTTGGAGGCTATAATTTTAAACATCATGCCACATACTAGGGGTGAAAGGCAATGCCTGTATCTGTTTAATGCACTAAATATCTGTATCTGTATTCAAATTTAAACCTGAAGTGGGCATGGCCTAAACCAGGAGACATCTTCTTACCACTAAAGCCCTTGGGAATGGTGGCTGACACTGCAAAAAAAAACAACAAAAAACTCAGATGTAGAGCATGGTGTGTGAATCCTGACAGTTCCTCAACCTCAGCTACATCACTCCAGTTCTCCAGAGATGTGGGCTGGACTATTTTCTTTTAAATCCCCCTCACACAGTTATTAATTTTTGTTTGTACCTGCCTGTGATGTTTAGTTAGTTGGTTGTAGTTCCCAAAATATAAACAAAGTAGTAGCATAATTTAAATCGCCATGACCCTGACCAGGCAGTTACTAAGGATGAAGGCTAAATGCGTCACTCAGCACCACATGTTTATGTTAATGAACAAGGTCTTTGTTTCTCCTGCGAGCTTCATATCTCAGCGCTCCCAGACTTGAGGTAAACCTCTAATCTCAGCCAGATGCCCTGTTAACATTTCTGGCAAGCTTTTAAATAAAAAAATAAACATATAGCGCACCTCGTATTTGTATCTGTATTTGTATCGAATAATGTACTTGTATTCATTACACCTACTCCCTATTGAGCGTGACCATAATAAGGCCGGTACCAGAAGAACTAAGTATACGGATAGAGTATCTGGGTAAGCAGCATATTGTGGCACAACACCACTGGCTTAAAGTTTGTCATAAGAACTTAGAAGGGCCAGGTAAACAGTGCAGTTTGTACAGAATGGGTGGCCTGAGTGTTGAATAATAGGCTCATTTATTGTGGATGAAGATGTACTCTGTAGTGTAAATACCAAACCGTTCATCCTATCCCAAATGCAACTGTTAATCATTTGTAACCCTCCACACAGCTGCTTTGTGGATTGGGATAGAGGGGGGACTGATGGGTTCAAAGCACGAAACTGCATGGGAACAATGCAGCTGAGTTCATCTGGGTCATGCTGTAGTGGTAATGTCCATATATTTGCTAACGCTTCATTCTGAAGAATTATTTCCCATAAATATTTGCTGTTGTGAACCATAAAGTCACCATCTGGCTTTATTAACCAATACACATAGCATCATTGCAAGAAGGCGACACTCCCTGCCTGTCAATTTTTCTTATTAACTTATCTTATTTTTATTACTCATATTTGAAGCCTGCTTTCCCATGAGTTGTCCATTATAGGTTAAAGAAAATGTGCATTTTAATCCCATAACATCCACTCAACCCTGGCACCTGAACATATTCGAAATATTTGGAAAAATACACATCACATGTTCATCAAGAAGTTGCATGTTCTGCATTTCTTGAAGATGAAAAGTCATTGTGTCATTCTTTTGCCGTCATTTTCAATGATATGTTGATATTGCCTGGTGAGGTCAATATATAACTATATAACTATAAAATATACAATATATAGCTATTTAACTATAAAAAAATCATTCAAGTAAATCATTAGAATGCCCTTATTGTCCTCATGCCATTACCATGGATGCTAAATAACCACATTTTATATATTAGCTAATTCTATGCCAAAAAAAACTCAGCACTGTTACTTATTTAAGAGCAACATGCAGCCTGCCAGCAAAGAAACCATGTAAAAAATCAAATATTGTTGCCTGAAATGGGTTAACACCTTTAATAGTTAAATGCATGTCTTTTTAAATGACATTTTTTTAAACAATATAAAAGAGTTTATATTAAAATAGTTTAAAAGTTTAATTTCTAAGAGTTACAAGAACTAAATGACACCGCAGTCGTGGAATCTCCCTTATGCCACCCGAGAGCCAGCTGGACTCTCCAGCTGTGTGTAGAGCTGTTCTGGAGCAGGTCAACTTGTCCACAGAAGGACATTGCCAGGAGCTGACCTGAGAGATTTGAAGAACTTAAAACACTATGCCAAGCTTGCTTTGTAATTATTTTGCATAGTAGGATGTCATCGACCGTAATATTTTAAATTACATGACACAGTTGGCAAAGCTAGACAGCTGTTTGGCTTACTTCATTCTGACTGTGTGCCTACCTCTGTGTAACCTCTACCGGCGGTTTTCATTTCCCAAAACCGGAGCCTCATGCACAGCGTGATGCAGCATTTCCGCTAATACATGCAATTCTTTGCATCAGATAATTCTCAGCCTCTTCATGATTATAGTTAGATGTGTCAGAATAAGAAAAGCTGTCTCATCATGTCTTAATGATAACACAGTCCAGTTTGAGATGACAAAGCACTGTGTGGCGTAAATAGCAAATTGGACACATGCTTCAGAATTGGACATTTGTAACACAGGGTGTGGTTTATGAAGGGCTGATAGAGCACAACTGACCCTTGTTTCGAGGTTTGTATTTATGTCATCTATCTGTCCCTTTCTTGGAAGTGAGTGTGTGTTTTGTGGCTGTGTGTTCACATGACGCTGAATAGCTGAAAAGCAAAGTGAGATGGAAAGCCGCAAGCTTGGTTTTGTTTCAGTTCCAGGAGCTGACACTGGAGAGAGAGGATCATCTCTTTGCCCTTTGACGTGATGTCTGAATTTGCAAGAATAGGGATCAAGAGCAGTATCACCACCCCATGATTCTACCCAGCTGGCATAGGAAAAATCTGCTGCAACCCCGATTGGGTAGAGGTACAATTGAGAGAGTAGGGATGAGACTTGGTGTCACACATTGCTAATTACAATTCCTCCTGTACACTTATGAACCTCTCATTTCTCCTTTTTCTTCCCCAAGCTGTGTGCTGCCACAGCGTCCCAAAGCTAAAGCAGAGATTGGTCAGATCAGTTGGGGTTGTGGAGAGAGTACCGACTACCTCCAAATGGACTCACAAATCCATCTATCCCCATGTGGATTTGCTTGTATGCAGACTCTTGATCCACCAAAACTTGATTCAAGATGAGGCATTGGGAAGTGTTGGGGTGGTAAAGGTGAAGTATATTAATTTGAATATCACTCCTTACTAGTTCTAGTGGATTATGCAGCTCAGTATCTACACTATATGGCCAAAAGTATGTGGACACTTGACCATCACACCCATATGTGATTCTTCTCCAAACTGTTGCCACAAAGTTGGAAGCGCAGTATTGTATAGGATGTCCTTGTATGCTATAGCATTAAGATTTCCCTTTACTGGAACTAACAGGCCCAAACCTGTTCCAGCATGGCAATGCCCCTTCACATAAAGCAAGGTCCATGAAGACACCATTTTCCAAGTTTGGATTGGAAGAACTTGTGTGTCCTGCACAGAACCCTGACCTCAACCCCACTGAACACCTTTGGGATGAATTGGAATGCTGACTGCGCACCAGGCCTTCTCACTTGACATCAATGTCGCTACTGAATGAGCACAAATCCCCACGTCCACGCTCCAAATTCTAGTTGAAAGCCTTCCAAGAAGAGTGGAGGTTATTATAATGGCAAAGGGTGACCAATTCCATGTTAATGCCCATGGTTTTGAAATGGGCACATATGGGTGTGATGGTCAGGTGTCCACATACCTTTGGCCATATAGTTTATGATCTTTGCAAACAGCATGATTGACGCAGTTTCACAAATTCTTCAAGGTGGGATCCTGAAAGAGAACCTAACAAATCAACAAACCTTGTTTTATGTCATGCATGCTACACAATGTTTACGAGATAAAAAGTACATTTATTCTCCACAAATTGATGGGTTCATAAAATTGTTTTTTTTTTTTACAAGGCTAGCAGAAATTGGGATAAATATTTTGAGGCCCTATTGTTTGCAGTCTGTGAGGTGGCCCAGGTCTGAATAATTGGGTTTTCCCCATTCAAACTGCTATATTGGTGGAAGCCCAGAAAGAAAACTGGAAATTTTGTCCAACCTCTGAGCAAAAATAAAAGTCAGTATATCCTGGACGTGCAAGCGAAACTCCACACGCTTGGTGACTTATCTCAGGAGAATTCACTTCAGGTCCAGGAAAAACAACAATGGCTCTACAGCAGGCACTCCCAACTGAGGTAATATTCACCACAAGATAAGCTCCTTGTATTATTCTCTCCCTCCCTATCTATTTTTGTGTTAGTTAGTTTAAACATCTACAGTGCATTCAGAAAGTATTCAGACCCCTTCATTTTTCCACATTTTGTTATGTTGCCTTTGTTACATTGCCTATTATAGCCTTACGCTAAAATGCTTTTTTTTCCCATCAATCTACACTCCATACCCCATAATGACAAAGCAAAAGCCAGATTTGTGATAACTTTGCAAATTTATTAAAAAGAAAAAACTAAAAAAACTGAACATTGATATTCAAACCTCTAACTCAGTACTTAGTTGAAGCACCTTTGGCAGCGATTATAGCCTCAAGTCTTTTTGGTTATGATGCAACAAGCTTTGCACACCTGAATCTGGGGATATTCTGCCATTCTTCTCTGCAGCTCCTCTCTGCAGATTCGCTCTGTCAGGTTGGATGGGGACCATCTGTGGACAGCCATTTTCAGGTCTCTCCAGAGATGTTCAGCTGGGTTCAAGTCCAGGCTCTGGCTGGGCCACTCAAGGACAGTCGTGGAGTTGTCCCTGAGCCACACTTGCATTGTCTTTGGTGTGTGATTAGGGTCATTGTCCTGTTGGAAGGTGAACCTTTGGCCCAGTCTGAGGTCCTGAGTGCTCTGGAAAAGGTTTTCATTAAGGATATCTCTGTATTTTGCTGCGTTCATCTTTCCTTCTACCCTGACCAATGCCCCAGTCCCTACCACTGAAAAACACCCCCACAGCATGATGCTACCACCACCATGCTTCACTGTTGGGATGGTATTGTGTATGTGATGAGCTATGTCTGGTTACCTCCAGATATGACACTTGGAATTGAGACCAAACAGTTCAATATTCGTTACATCAGACCAGAGAATCTTGTTTCTCACAGTCTGAGAGTCCTTTAGGTGCTTTTTTGCAAATTCCAAGTGGAGAGGCTTCTGTCTGGCCACTCTGCCATAAAGCCCAGATTGGCGGAGTGTTGCATTGTTGCAGATGGTTGACCTTCTGCAAGTTTCTCCCACCTCCACACATTATCTTTGGAGTTCAACCAGAATGGCCATCTAGTTCTTGGTCACCTCTCTTACCAAGGCCCTTGTCCCCCAATTGCTCAGTTTGGCCAGGCGGCCAGGTCTAGGAAGAGTCCTGGTTGTTCCAAACTTCTTCCATTTAAGAAGTATGGAGGCCACTGTGCTCTTGGGATCCTTCAATGCAGCAGAATGTTTTTGTAGCCTTCCCAAGATCTGTGCCTCAACACAATCCTGTCTCTGAGCTCTGCAGGCAGTTCCTTTGACCCCATGCTCTGATATACATTTTCAGTTGTTAGACCTTATATAGACAGGTGTGTGCCTTTCCAAATCACGTCCAACCAACTGAATTTGCCACTCAAAGTGTAGAAACATGTCAGAGATAATCCAGAGAAATGGGATGCACCTGACCTAAATTTCAGGTGTCACAGCAAAGGGTCTGAGTACTTAAGTCAATGTGATATTTCAGATTTTTTCTTTTTGAATAAATTTGCAAAGTTATCACAAATCTGGTTTTTGCTTTGTCATTATGGGGTATGGAGTGTAGACTGATGTGAAAAAAAAAATAATTTAAAGCATTTTAGCATAAGACTGCAACATAATAAAATGTGGAAAAAAAATGAAGGGGTCTGAATACTTTCTGAATACACTGTATACAATGCACCAAGAGAGACAAAAAGAGAGACAAAATAGAAAGGTTCTGCCATGTTATCCAGGTGGAGTGCTGCCAAATTTTTTTATATCATATCACAAATCTTATCATAAAGCAGAGCATTTCAGTAGTGGATCTCTGGCACTACTTTTCCAAGCATAAATTAGGACAAAGGTACCATAGAACCAGAGATCCAGCAAACTGTTTAAATTTTACCATCCAAAGTCAAACCTTTCAGCATTTACACACAGAACAGACATATTATTATAGCCAATTACAATACAACAGATACAAAGTTTTACTAGCATTCCCTGTTAGCAATGTAGCTCCTGTTTAGTTTGTTGCAATTGCCAGTGAAATAATCATTTCCCCTCAGACCAGCTGCAACAGCTGCAATACGTAATTTGAATTATTACTTCAATGATCAATGATTTTTCATGGAAATAACTTCATGGCAAAAAAATGACCTCCTAGTTCCTGATTTCAGATTAGCAGAGGTTTAGTGTTGGACCTAAACTGATACTGCTTGCCAAGATTGTCTTCTTAGATGAGTCAGTATATTTATGTAATTGCTGGCTGTATCGAGTAGTGTGTGTCATCTGGCTAAACAATGCTTTAGAAAAAAAATAAACGATTAAGCAGAAAAGGAACTTGGCTCATAAAGGTAACCCAAGATAAATCTATGTATGACATGAGCAGGAAATTTAACTTTCATGTTACATGGTTGAGAAGTACATTGTGCACAACTTGATGTTTGTAGGCTATCCAGGCTTCACTGGAACATAACTTTATAAGTGCTGTGGTTAATTGTTTAAGAAACATGTTGCAGTTATCCTCTCAAAACTGTAACATTATACCATACTGTACTGTACATGACATGGTTAGCTTAGCTAGCTTCTCACTGTGGGTTTCCTTGAATGTAGCTTACTCAGATTTTGATTCAACCAAGCAGTTTTACACCAAGCTAATTCAAAAATTAAATAATTGTAGGACTTGCTAAGTGTCTTGATTTGGAATCAGAAATGTAACTGCTTGTGCGGAACCAAAGCCTGGAACCACAACATCAATTTCTGGTCCATGATCATAAAAATGGTGGGTGAAGGGGGTTTAAGAAAATGAAAAGATGAACTCCTTTGTGGCTAAGTCTGGGGGAAGTTAGCAAAATTGCAAACAATACAGAGCAGGTTTTCCCCTGAGCTTGCAGTTATAACAGTGTGGAGAGATTACATGTCACTCAGAAGATCACTTCCAGATATATTCCTGCTTGGCCAAGCAAAAAAATGGACAACCAAGTTAGCAATCACAATATGGAAGAAATAATTTTGCTGTGAACCACAAAATAGTGGTTAGGCCTATAGCATGGGTTATGATAGAAACCATTCCACTAGAGGAATGTGTGAAGCACAACAATTTGAAGTCAGTTGTAACAAAACAAATGCTTTTACTCCCACTGGGCACTTGAAGTTTCTGTTAATGGACCTTCGGCTTCATCTGGTGCAGTGACCAAAAAAAAACACAACAACAACAAAAAAAAAAACGACTACAGTTTTCATGCATATAACAATAGTAAATCTTAGCTTAGCTAAGAAATATAATTTCATTACAGTCTATAGATGACATTATTCTTTCAACAATACATTGACTACCAGACAAATATATAAATATATAAAGCACTAAATGGTGCCTGAGTAAACTTGTTGCTTTTTACACACCTCCCACAATCACAGAATGCTTTGAATGTGCCAATAATTCCACTTCATCACACCACCTTGGAGTTGAAAATGTTTTTAAAAGACTACACTTTCAACGGTGGTGTCATGTCCCGAGATGAAAAGGTGCAGGTTCTTCAGCAGTTCCTAGTGTTTCTTTGTCTTCAAAATGACTAAGTGTTTTATATTTGAAATGTATTATTGGACATAATTGACTAGTGGTATTAAGAACACCAAGGGTTACACTGAGGTGAAGCTCTGAGCGCCAGTGAGACATTGTACTGTGGGACGACCAAACTGTAATTTAAACCAGACAAATGAAATAAAAAACCCAAGCAAACAACCAAAAACAAAGGCAGGATAAACGGAAAACATGTAGCTGAAAAAAAAGAGCAGGTCTGCTAACTAGTCATTAGTGCAGCCCTCGATGTGAAAGGCGAGCCAGCTGAGGGAGCTTTGTGACGCATCACTGCCTGAGTCACCGCACTTGAACGTGAGGTTTTAGCAGTGGAGCAGCGCGAGCACATGTGACCAAATTACTTCTACTCTGCCCATTACCATTAGCATTAGCATTACCATTCAGCGGGCACGCTGTGTGTGGCACAGAACGAGGGGGGTCTCTCTCTCTCTCTCTCTCTCTCTCGTTCTCTCTCTCGGCTCAGAGGGGGGCATTATTGCTGAGGTAGAGGAGAAAATAGCCTGCACATTCCACACCTAGACGCAGAAGATTCCAAAGCATAATTACGACTGTACGTACAGAGTCCAGTGGACCACATCTGCAGCTCACCTCACACAAAACAAAAACACAGAGGGCGAAACAGGCGTACAGTTGAGCAGAAAGGGCCAAGTGTTCTATTCTAACACGCCTCTGTGTTTTCTCTAATAACCGTCCCGGGTGGTAGGCAGGATCGCTCTCCAAACCCCCTGCAGTGCTTGGCATGGCTCCTCCACCTCCCGACTCACTCCAGCTCTGTTCAGCGAACTCGGAATGTCAAGAATTCGCCTCGTGTGATCAAGCGCGTGACAGTGTGCGCTGACACTTTTTGTTTCACAGGAAGTTTCTTTCGCAAGTGTCACCCCCATGCTGCACCACTCTGGACAATATGACTGCCTATTTGTCTCACTTATATTACTGTTCTTTACTGAGACATACAGACATTAAAGACAGTATCAGCGATAGATTTCTGGATTCTGATTGGTCAGAAGGTGTTGATTCGTTTTCTCTAACAGCAGCTCTGACAGTAGTGCAGCTGCAAATCACAAGTTAATATTAACACGCTCGATGATCGTTTCTATAGTAACAACTTAATAAGAGACTTGCTAAGGGTGTGTTATATAACCAAGAAAATGTTTTCTTTTTTATAATGCAGACAAAATAAAGACGTAGCACTGTAGCTTTGGAGAAAATAAACGTCCCAAAAATATACACATTCTTATTTGTAGTTAAATTGCAAAGTTGTAAAAATCAACCCGTGGCAGCAGTTTAAAAGTAATATCCCAGCCCTGGCAAGTCTGAAGGCAACATCTATTTGCATATTGAAACATGATTGGCTCTTATATTTCATGATGCAACAACACTCAGCAGTATTGTGTTAAAATTGTTATTGTTTCCCAAAAGACAGCATCCATTCATTCATTCATTCATTCATCCATCTTCAGTAAATGTTTATCCTGGTCAAGGTTGCAGCTGAGCTGGACTTTATCCCAGGATCACTGGGCATGAGGCAGGAATACAACCTGGCACCACGCACACACATATTCACACACTAATTTACACCTAGGGGCAATTTAGAGACACCAATCCTCCTACTGCCATGTAGGAAGGTGGGACTAACCTGGAGAACCCAGAGGACACCCACATGGACACGGGGAGAACATATGAAACCACACAGGCAGTAACCTGAGCTCAGGATCGGACCAGGGACTCCTGGAGCTGTGAGGTGGCAACGCTACCCGCTGTACCAGCATGCTGACCCTTGGACAAATTAAGTAGTGGAAGTTAAAGTGGTGGAGTAAGATAGAGAGAGAGAGGAACAAAGAGAGAAAGACAGGAATAAAGAGAGAATGTGGCTTATTGCTATGAGGGAATGAAAAAAAAAACAAGAATCTGAAGGGAGAGCCAAAGCTCACAGAGGGACTGAGGTACAGTTTAATCAGCTGGGCTATTCCAGAGTGGGTAGGAGTGTGCTAGAAAAGACTGGCATTTCAGACACACACACACTAGACTGGGGTCCTGCAGAGAGATGAATGATATCCTATAGAGTCTGGGAATGTCTCACACTAAAACACGTGTAGTCTTGTTGATTCTCGGCCACAATAATTAGTGTTGGTTAAAGTTTAAAACCAAAATTGTTGAATGTTCCACTAACGTATGATGAAATACTAGCATGGTGGGATTACTGACAATGCCAAAATATACAGATTAATTATTAAAACTCCAAAGCTCCATTTTGGGATAATCAGAATCTAGCTTGAGCTTCTAATGCCTTATTGTTCATGTAGATGGGTAATAAACGAATCAACACCCAAACAGCATAAATTAGTTCACCATTTAGCTATTTTTCATGTTAGCCCTGTTTTTATGTAAAGACTCATTAAAACACTTAGGAGTGTGCCTTTATAGAAAAATAAATAAATAAATAAACAATAATCACCTGCTGTGCGGTGTGATGAAATGTGTTACTGTTACTAAACCAAAGTTGATTCATTTCCTCTGACAGCATATCCCAAAATGTTTCACACCTCTTAGACCACAGTCATCTAGCAAAGCTAACATTTCTTAATTTGTGTATAGTTAGATTTAATGTTGTGCAACAAGTTAGTTCTTGTTATCACTTATGTTTTAACAGCTATAACGAGCCTCTCTTTTTCTCTGTCTAGAAGTTAATAAGACAAAAAAAGCAGCTTGTCATGATACCAAGAAACCACATGGTCTTCTGTATTGAAAGGCAGAAAAGCTCTTAAAAACTGTTACAATGTGCTGACACTGGAGACTCCTTCCATAAATATTAGCTATATGTTTCCTGAGCAAACATTTTTTTCTTTGTTAAACAATAGCAAGTTTTTAAATCCATGTATTCTTAGCCACAGATTATGTAGCACATCTGCCATGCAAGTCCTTGTAAAGGATCAGTTACTATAGAAACGTATTAGCAAGAGTGTGTTAATATAAACCTCTGATGTGCAGCTGTGCTACTGTCAGAGCTGCTTCTGACCAATCAGATGTGTTAAGATATATACTGGTTAGGATTATGACAGGTAATATTTACCTCCTGATTGAGGTCCAATTTTAAGACTCAAACATACAGTATGTTTTCAGTCTCTGTGTATAGAATAGTTTTCATTTCATTAGACATCAGGGTTCTTCTGGGGGCTTCATCTCCATAGTCAGTAGCACAGAGAGAAGGCCAAGGCTTCACTCAGACATGTATAAAGGCTTCTCTTCAGGAGAAACCTCTTCCAACACTTTGACGAACTGCAGAAGGTTAACTGAAAAACAACTATTCTAGTATAGCAATCTTAGGAATGGTACATAAAGATGTTTTCAGAACACCAGAAAATTGCCAGATTAAATATTCCTAGAAAAGAAAAGTTTTGAAAATGTTCTGGTAACTGAAACCAGTTGGCTGAGGTAGTGAGAAAAAAAGCATTCTTCAAGGATTTGTTAGTGGTTCTTTAGATATTTCAATGTTCTTAGTGAACTTTCTCTGAGAGAGAAACATTCTGATGTAGACTTCTATACAGAACCAAAAGGAACTAAAAACTTTGGAGGGTTAGAACTTTTTTTGAGGGCATGGATCTTTTTTTGTTTGAGGATGCGCTAAAGGGATGCTCTCGTTTATGTTCACGGATCTTCCATATGCAATCTTACAGAGAAAGGCTCCTCAATGGTTCCTTGGATAGTTAAGGGTTCATAGCTTTCTCTCTAAAGGGAACTACTTTGTTGGGTTCTGCATAGACTTATGCTTCATGTCTCTTTTGTGGCTGGGAACGCTACTTACACCTGCACACATACAAACATGGCAACTACACACATGTACTCTTATGATGAAAGGTTCCTCAAAGGTTCTTTGCTTACTGAAGAGGTTTTATGTACAAGCCAAAGACCAAAGAATCCTTAATGGATGTAGATTTGATTTTTCCTTTTTGGGTGGAGGATCACCCACATGCACAAACGTGATAACTACACACTCATATACTTTGTTCCATCAAGTTCCTTGGATAGTTTAGTAAATTGTTCTGCTTAGAAGCTTGTTTGAGAGAGACACTCTGTTGCAGGGTTATATACAGAACCAGAGGGACAAACAAACAACCCTTAATCGTTCTAGATATTGCTTTTCTTTTAAAAAAAATCATGGCTTATTTCTGTTTGAGGATCTCCCATGCACTCTTAGAGAGAAAGGTTCCTCAGTGGTTCCTTGGATAGTTTGGGGTTCTTTGCTTTCTCTCTGAGGGAAAATACTTTATTGGATTCTCTACAGAACTTTAAAGAGTTCCCCCTTTTAGCACTTATGTGGTCAGGGATGCTAGTAAAACCTAAACACATACAAACAAACACATCCACACAACCGCACTCTTACAAAATCAGGTTCCTCAAGGGTTCTTTGCTTACTGAAGAGATTCTATATAGAACCAGAAGGGCAACCAAAGAACCCTTAATGGTCCTAGGTATTGCTTTTTTTAAATTCAAGACAAGTCAGGTGGCTTTATTGTCATTTCAACAATATACAGCTAGTACAGTACACAGTGAAACTAAACAACGTTCCTCAGGACCATGGAACCATGGAATTATTTCTGTTTGAGGATCTCCCATGCATTACAGAGAAATGTTCCTTGGATAGTTAAGGGTTCTTCACTTTCTTTCCAGGTTCTGCAATGCTAGTTACACCTGCACACACACATATATGACATTTACACACGCATGCACTCTTACAATGAAGGGTTCCTCAATGGTTCCTTCTACACTTACCAAAGAGGCTCATTATGAAAGAAGAGAGCTGAAAGAGGAACCCTCTGTTGTTGGGTTCTGTACACAGTAGAACCTTTAAAGGCTCAAGTTGATGAACACTTTAGCATTCTACAATTAACTTTTCGCTGATTACACAATAATGAAATTGAAGTGTGATTTAAAATGATGTACTGGCGATATTTCTATCTGATAAAGTGCATTCTTCTTGTCACAATGTGATCGTTCTTAATCTGGCTTCCAGTCTGTTTTTACTTTCCGTGTGTTAAGTGCTTATGTGTGTCCAAAAATGTCATCCTACAACCTATTATTCAAATCTTACATAACTTGCGGGTTACTCTCCATTTTCCGTAATTATAACGGATTGTCAGAAGCGTGCAGAGCATAGCCCGTGTGGACACTAACAAAGGGGAAAAATATGAGCTGCAAAAGCAGATAAAGTGAAAGAAAGTGCTGCGGTTTGCTGTTTAAAATCATTCTTCTGAAGCTTTCCCTGAACACATTCATGCTCGCGTTTAAATTGTTTAAAAAAAATACAGAAGGAGCTTGGCTCTTTTGGACGGCTTCTTCATCCTTAGACATCCCAGAACTGTTGTTATGTTTACAGTCTACATTCCTAATAGCACTAATTCTATACTATTTCCTCAAACAACGTCATTCCAAATCACCAAACATGAGCACTTTGAGCAACACCCTGCTCCGGAGCCCATAAAAGGCATTCGGAGGAGCTCTGCGTCTGCTAAATCATTGGCATATATTTCATGACAGTCTATAAAGTTTTACCAGTGGTATTTAGCAAGACATACAAACTTCATGGGATATCTGGTACACGTTCGCTAACAGCCCGTTATACTGAGCGGCTTCACCCGAACGATGATTAGTTATTAATGAAATGAGCGAAAAAGCCATAACACAGGATATAGCCAAAGCACAGAATGACAGAATGTTCATTAAAACCCGAATCCCGATTTTTACGTTTCAGTTCTGATGATCCGAGCTAGTGGATCATTTGAGTCAACGCTGCAGAGGTTCACTCTTTGACCCTGATTCAATCTGGCCAGCGCTGTGTATCGCTGCGGTTAGCATGTCTGACTCATTTGCTGGACTGAAGTGTGTGTGACCTGGGCCAGGACTCACAACGCCTCCCAGAGTTGGAATCCAAATTCAGATCTGTGGCCAAAAACACAGTGAAGAATCCGATCCCAGATCAACATTCCTGCTCTGAAATGCTTTGGGATGATTATATTAAATTAGTAACGCTGGTTTGTGAGCAGAGCATGGATTAGCATGTGAACAAAATATCTTCAATTTAAGAAAACTTTGACTATTTTAACATGCTGGTAGCCGCAAGAATCACAATAAACATGATTTTGTTTCAAATTTGTAACCTTGCTTGCTTCAGACAAATGTAAGCATTAACTTTCGATAAATAAATAAATAAATCAATCAATCCCATTAAGGGTGTATTCCCGCTTCACGCCCCGGAATTTCTGAAATAGGCTCCAGTGGATGGATGGATGGATGGATGGATGGTTGGATGAATGGACAGATGGACAAATAAACAAACAAGCAAACAAACAAATAAATAATGAACTTATTATGATCCTTTACTACTTGAGGCCAGGCATCAGAGGCAAAAATGATGATTTTTGCACCTGCTTCAAAAATGTTTTGATTTTTTAAATATTTTTCATCAAGAACTTTATTAATGAAATGTATTCTTTATCATTTTTAGACTTTTATCCCAACTCCATTTACAATACCTAACATAAATGCAATAGTATTTTCATTTTTCAGCTAGATTTTTGTAAATGTCTCCATCTTCATTCATTCATTCACCTTCAGTAATTGTGTCATCCTGGTCAGGGTTACGGTGGAATCCGGAGTCTATCCCAGGAATACTGGGGGTGAGTTGGGAATACACCCTGGATGGGATGCCGGTCCAACACAGGGCTCTATGCACACACACATTCACCTATTCAACCTACAGGCAATAGCAGAGCCAAACCACTGACCTGCATGTTTTTGGGAGGTGGGAGGAAACCGGAGAACCCGGAGAAAACCCACACAAGCACGGTGAGAACTTGTGAAACTCCACACACACAGTAACACAATCGAGCTCAGGATTGGACGCTGGAGCTGTCAGACGGGAACGCAACCCAGTGCACTAGTGTGCCGCCACAATGTCTCCATATTAAACCATATTTTGTCACAAAGCTCAACTTTTCCTAAAACACTGTGCTATGTATTCAGCGTATAGATATTTCCTAAGAAAATGTGAAGATTTGTGAGGAAAAATGAACTGGGATTCTGTTGGTACTGACGTTATGGTTATAGGCTCTTTCTCAAAATGACTCATTCTCCATGTGGCAAATCATTTCTCTTAGCTTTGAAAGAGGAACATTCACATAATTTCACACACTGGTTCCCACACTGATTCACACACTAGTTCACACACAGGTTCACACACTGGTTCACTAGTTCATAGCCTGTAAAGGAAGAATGTGCAAAATGTGCCCTTAAATGTGAAGTGGTTTTTTTCAATCCATAAAATAATAACATTTGGATAAGCTGTTAGGTGAAATCTGAACAAATATTTTCTAATTTGCATCGTAATAGATTTTTAAATGAAAATTGTAACACAAATGGTTGTATTGATGTAGGTTTTGAGCTTATTCGGGTGTGGCGTCTGGCTTTAAATGCCATCAGCTGTTGCGGTCTTACATTCCTCATTTGATCGTTTCCTATTAATCTCAATGTAGGTCCTGAATAAACTGCTTTAAAGTGAATAGCTGAGTAATCTTTGGACTCTAGAATATCCCAGTGTCCCTATATGACCTGACCACATTGTCTAATAGACTTGGGATGGACGGGAAGGGGGGGACGGGGTCGGGGGGTGTGTTGGGAGCCTGTGTGAGCTTGGTGTTTCCAATTTCTCCCACATCTTTTACCTCCAGAAATGTTCTTCTGCCCCCACCCAACTAGCATAGAATAATGCTAGTTACATATGTAACTGTGGTTTATGAACCCCAGATAACTGCCAGGGACTTGGATACCTTTCCATGCTGAAACCTTTCAACAAAGTCACAAAGGTAGGTGAAAAGTATGATACAGTATTTGCAATAAAAGGTTTCTGCAGAACTGTCTGACTGAGTTCTCACCAGGTCAGCGCTGGGCCTTTAGGCTAATCAATTGGTGTATAGAGAAGAAAACACAAAAATGTAGAAATCCCACTCAAATTCAAGAGAATGAATGGTGTGTTGTGTGGAGGGAAAATGGACCCCAGTGCCAGAGCTATGTATTAGCAAAAGTCCTGAAAATTTAACAAATTTTGTAATGAACATTGAGTAGTACAGTGAGGGAACTATTCAACCAAGCTGGACAACAGACTTAGCACCAGCTAAGTACCAGCTTAGTAGCAGCTAACTTAGCAGACTCAGAAATGAATAGTGCATAATATGGTGAGGGAAAACCACTCACCCAGGCTTGCAGCACATAGCTGCTAGTCGAGTTGATGCTGTGGGGTTTGGAACAGTTTAGCTAATAATTAGCTTCACCTCACATGCCCACTCAGACTTTAATTCAACTAGGATTAGCATACAATATAACCTACATAACAAAACCCTAAACTAGCTCTTCAGTAACATCCACAACGATCAACTGTGTCCGGTTCTGAATCAACTATGTCCAGTTCTGAATCAACTATGTCTGGTTCTGAATCAACTATGTCCAGTTCTGAATCAACTATGTCTGGTTCTGAATAAACTATGTCCAGATTTGAATCATCTATGTATGGTTCTGAATCAACTATGTCCAGTTTATGTCTGGTTCTGAATCAATTTTGTCCTATTCTGAATCAACTATGTCCAGTTCTGAATCAACTTCATCCTATTCTCAATCAACTATGGCTGGTTCTGAATCAACTATGTCCAGTTCTTAATCAACTATGCACGTTTCTGAATCAACTATATGTGGTTCTGAATCAACTATGTCTGGTCTATGTCTTGTTCTGAATCAATTTGTCTTATTCTGAATCAACTATGTCCAGTTCTGAATAAACTATGTCTGGTTCTGAATAAACTATGTCCAGCTTTGAATCAACCATGTATCATTCTGTATCAACTATGTCCAGTTTATGTCTGGTTCTGAATCAGTTTGTCCAATTCTGAATCAACTATGTCCAGCTCTGAATCGATTATGTCTGGTTCTGAATAAACTATGTCCAGTCTGGTTCGGAATCAATTTTGTCCCATTCTGAATCAGCTATGTCTGGTTTTGAGACAACTATGTCCAGTTCTGAATCAACTATGTCTGGTTCTGAATCAACTACATATGGTCCTGAATCAGCTATGTCCAGTTTATGTCTGGTTTGGAATCGATTTTGTCCCATTCTGAATCAATTATATCTGGTTCTGAATCAACTATGTCCAGTTCTGAATCAACTATGCCTGGTATATGTCTGGTTCAATTTTGTCCTATTCTGAATCAACTATGTCCAGGTCTGAAAAAACTATATGTGTTTCTGAATCAACTACGTCCAGTTCTGAATGAACTATCTCTAATTGTGAATCTACTATTTCCTGTTCTGAATCAAGTATGTTTGGTTCTGAATCAATGACGTGAAAATCAATCCCACAGGCGAGGTTCCCAGAAAGCACCACAATATTACTGCTTTTTATTGTAAATTCGTCATAGAGGACTTTACTGGTGTCTCTATGGCAACATACAGGTGAGTCAGAACCTCCAACCTATGACATCTTCACACACACACACACACACACACACACACACACACTTTCTAAACAGACATCTGCTCCCTGACAGCTTCCTCTCCAGTGTGTCTGGATCATCAGAAGCCGTGACAGCTCTTCTTTCATCTGCATCATATCTCATATCTCAAACATTTATCTTCCAGAGTTTCACTGAACCTGAACTCTATCAACATGACTGTTTATGTTTTTAACCAGGAAGGATACACTGCTCATATTTACACACCTGCAGTGCTGATGGTACACATCACTTCACACGACACACATCACAAAACTGTATTGTGTTTTTGCACTGTACTGTGCTACACGGGTAGGAAAAAATGAAGAGGAATTCTATGCAAGTGAAATAATAACTCATGTAGAAGTGGAAGTAGCCAGTCAGAATGACATCAGCATAAAAAGTTAATGTGTGCACACAAATGTACTGAAGTATTTATGAGTAAATTATTTTATTTTAACTGAAATTACAATGGAGGACATGTTTCACAATTTCATAGCTAATCACATGACTCATATGAAACATTACAGAGATTAGGGGTGTCCTACAGTGTCCTACATTTTCTTTGGGAATCGAAGAAAATCTAACATTACGCTCTCACATTTGAATCAGACTGGTCAGAAGGTGTTGATTTATTTTCTATAACAGCAGCTCTGACAATAGTGTAGCTACAAATTACAGGTTTATATTAACGCACCTGTTTTAATACGTTATCGTTTCTATAGTAACATCTCATTCACAGGCAAGGATATGTTGGTAAGGAGATGTTGATTTAACATTTATGGAAGGAGTCTCCAGTGTCAGGGCTTTGTAACAGTCAGAAGTAAAGCTTCAAGAGGAAGAAGACAATATTAAGTGTAATTATAAATGGATAAAAATTATGATGTGTCATTGTTTAATGAAGAAAAATGACAATCGTTCTCAAGTTGCCCCTTGTGTAAGAGGAATAAAACACTCCAGGACGTGCTGTTATAGGAAAATAATCAACGTTGGAGTGGTAACAGTGACTCCGCTTCATCACACCACCCTGTTGTTGATTATTTTCTATAACAGCATGACACTGAGTGTTTAATTCCTTAATGATTAAAAGTTCAAATTACTTTCCACCTACAAAGTTTTTTATAATTTTGTAAAATCTTCATGACTTGTACAGACCTGCTCACTGACACTAAGCTCCAGATGCCTTTTACTGAACAGCAATAAGCGCAGGTGTGTGTTTGCGTGTGTGTGTGTGTGTGTGTGTGTGTGTGTTTGCACACCTGTGTGCAGCTGACCTGTGTGTGCAGTGTGAGCTGATGTGCTTGTTCTCTAAAGTCCTTATGCACAAGTCCACAGAACCAGTGAAGGCTATTTTTGGACTAACTGAAGTGTTTGTTAAATGAAAATGGCAGCATGCCCAGTGGGTTAGTAATGGATCTGTCAAAGCTTTTCATTATTACATGTAATGGAGCATTTCACACAGGAAGTGAAAGTTTATTGAAGCAAGAGCGCCTCCTGCTGTCAACTGTGCTAACCTGATGAAAGGGGAGCTGATTTTTTTCCGTATAAAAAAAACTCTAGCTATGAATTTCATATAGCTTGCTTCACAACAAACAAATGTTGCTTCATTGTGTGCCTTTTACGTTCGTACTCAGGCCAGTATACAGATGGGGAAGTCACATTACATCATTTTCTATAGATGGAGGTTAGTGGTTTGTCCCAAGCCAAAAGAGTTATTGGGTCTAACCTGGTTAATCCACTGTAAAAGTTCTGTCTCTGCTCCTGTATGTAATGCCTTAGCTCTGGAATAACATAAATAACATAAATATATGTCATTGAATCCACCTATTGGTCGGCGCTGCACTGTCTCTTACTGTGCCTGTTGTACTGTCTTAGTTATTGTACTGTTTTAGCAGTTATTATACTGTCTTGTGCTGTTTACACACATTTGCATGTGCACTTTATGTAGAAATGTGTAGTCTCTTGTAGTTCTGTGTTGTTTGATGTAGCATCATGGTCCTGGAGGAACGTTGTTTCATTTCACTGTGTACTGACTAGCTGTATATGGTTGAAATGACAATAAAGCCACTTGTCTTGACTTGACTTTTGTGAAAAGTCAGGAGCCAATGAGAGAACCCAAGAAGTACCAAGAAGCACTATCTCTACCCTCTACAGGAGGTCTTTTATACCAATGGCCATCAATCTGTATAACTCCTCCCCCTTCTGCAGGGAGTAAAGTTGTAACATCGGACGCTGAGAATAATAGTATCATTATCATGTGCAATACCATTATTGTTACTATTTATTACTTTTCAGTATCACTGACAGTACATCTGTGAATAATAATGTGCAATACCATGGCCATTATCATTTTTCTGCTATTCTACCATTTGAATGTGCAATACCATGTGCAATATAAAGTGCAATATCGTGTGCAATGTCACTTTCTACTTTTCACTCTACATTTCTACTTCTCCACTTATTTTTTGTGTACTTACTTATTTTTTACTAAAGTATCTCACTGTTTTTGCTATTCGATTACGCACTGCAGTTATTCTTACTACTTCATTTATTGCTATATTGTCTCTTATTCCTACATTGTTGTGATATATCTGCTTGAGCAACCTCTGGCACAAGAATTTCCCTCAGGATGAATAAAGTTCTATCTTATCTTATCTTATCTTATCTTATCTTATCTTAAA
>CM040457.1:4704538-4733783 GCA_022758105.1 Pangasianodon gigas | reverse complement strand
GTATATGTAGTTTAACTCCCATTGGTTCCTGACTTTTTGGACTCCCTGTATATTCCATATGTGTTACACGCAAAATCAAAGAAGCAGTATCTCAAAGAACTGTAAATAAATAAATGAATTAATGAATTACTGGTCAGCATGGTGGTACAGCCGGCACCGTGACTGCCTCACAGCTCCAAGGTCCTCGGTTCAATCCTGAGCTGGGGTTACTGTCCTTCTGGGTTCCTTTGGGTTCTCCGGTTTCTTCTCACCTCCCAAATACATGCTAATTTGTGGATTGGCTATGCTAAATCGCCTCTAGGTGAGAATGTGTATGGTGCCCTGTGTTGGACTTCTGTCCCATTCCAGATGTATTGCTCTCACTCAGTGTTCCCAGAATAGACTCCAGATCCATAGTGACCCTGAACCAGGATAAAGCAACTGACTAAAATGATTTGTTTCCCTCTCAAATGACATTCCATTGCTCTGGAAAACCCATTTTTACTAAAAATGATCTCACCCTGGACATTAGTAAAAGGTTTGCAAGTCAAAGTCATTATTTTAAAACACATGATTTCATGATTTTTTTTTTTGATTGACTTTTTTAAAAACCTTATAATAAAAGATACAACATTCACACAAAGCAATTACTGTAGTATAAGAGGAATCAAACACTTCGGGATGTGCTGTTTTTGGAAAACAATCAACGTCGAGATGATAACAGTAACTCCTCTTTATCACACTAGCCTGTAGTTGATTATTTTCCTGTAACAGCATGTCCTGAAGTGTTTTATTTCATATACAGTGAATACACATTCTCATATATTTTCAGTTTTATTCAGAGATGCACTGATCTGAAACCCAATGATGAGTCTGCAGTGTTTATTCTGTCACAACGATCAATCCACTGTAATGAAGCAGCAATAAAGAATAAACAATTTTTTTATCTGTTTTAGCATGAGAGATAAACTGTAATAAAACTAGCATTAGCATTTACATAATAACAGATATGCAACACTTTAATACTACAATCAGAGTACAAACTGCTCAGATATATTCCTTTATCAACACGTCGCTTACAAAACAATCACTCCTATCACACGGGCAGAGTGTTTAACAGCAATGACGAAGGCACGTTATTACAACTATTGGCCTGTTCAATGTAACATAATGCCACTGGATAGTGAATATATTAAGGTTTAGATAGAAAAATACAGGGTTTTTTTTACTACGCTTTCAAATAAACATGAAAATAACTTTTACAATAATTATTGGTCCAGTTTTTGGCCAAGCAGCCTAAATGCTTTCTTAAAAATAGGAATTTTATCCTTAAAAATTACCTCAAGGTCGTGAATTAACATTCAGCCCTTGTGCTGTATTTAATACACATCTTGCATAGGCAGAAATAAGCTTAAATGAAATGAACTCTAAAACATGCGTAATCTGAGATGCATAACATTGGGGGTTTTTCCCCCACAAAAAAAAAAAAAAACAAATATAATGAAATTAGAAATTTGTGATCAAAGCTACCCTTAGGTACCATTAGCTTCAGCTATTATTTGCATTAGAAAATATAGAGATTTGTGACCAAAACACTCAGCTAGAAATTTGAAATTTATGATCAATACCCTTAGTTACTGGCAAAAAAAAAAAGAAGAAACATTTGCAATCAAATCCTTTAGCTACCAGCCGCATAATAAAATAAAATAAAATAAAATAAAATTTAAAAAATTAGAAATTTGTGATTGAAACCCTCAGCAACTGGCCACTTAAAAAAATGCAGTCAAAATTCTTAGCTAACAACCACATTTAAGAAAGAAAGAAAGAAATTTGTGAATGAAACCCTCATCTTCCAGCCATATTTAAAAAAAAAAAAGGAAATTTATGATCAGACTCCTTAGCTGTATTAAAAAAAAAAAGGTTTTTGGTCTTGTTAAAACTACTAGTCACTTAGTCCATATAGCCCTTTATAATAAAAACACATAGTTCTTTATAAAAAATAAAGCTAAACTAACTAGTCCTCTAAACTGGCCCAGCTACGAGTGTGTATACGCCGTTCATCTATAGATGGTCAGTAGTAAAATTCCAATAAAAGCTAGAGAACACTTAACATCAACAATAATTCCCCACACTGAAGACAAAAGCAATCTGAGGTTTATATCCTGAAAACTTGAATATTCTGCAAAGAAAAATACAATAAATACAATTTGGTTAGATACCATTACATACATATACAATATACATGACACTTAACATACACTTTTATTTTAAAGCTGAGTAGCAGCACAGTCCCAACCTACACGCTTTTTCTCTCTTTAGCTCTCTGATAAGCGTCCTTCCTCATTAATGATAGCTCTAGAGTTTGTGTTCATGTGACACACAGTGTGATGTCATCATTAGGGGACAGCAGGTCCATTAGGGGAGGGAGAATAGGGGTGAATGGGGGTGAATGGGAGTGATTTGGCGCCTTCCTGGGTAACGTGTCGAGCTGAAATCAGGCGTTCTTCTGCGAGCCGATCATGACCTTGGAGACGAAGTTGACGATGGCGCTGGCCGGCTGCTCGGGGTCGTGTTCAGCAAATAGGTGGCACACGTTGTCCATGCCGCTGCCCGTCTTCCGGGCTACGAAACCAAAAATCCTGCACAGCAATTTAAAAAAAAGGCCCAATCAGCATACACTACAGTCACCTGAGTAAGTTCTTTACTCATAAAAAGTAAGTTCAGTCTCTAAATATATACTGTGATAAAGATTAAAGTTAAAGAATAGCTTCAAATTCTTCATAAGTTAAAGTAGAAAAGTGTAAATGCTTAACAAAAGTACAAAAGTACACACAAAAGTACAAAAGTACTTTACAAAAGTACGAAATTAAATGTCAGGGAAGAAAAAGACCTCAAATCACACACAGATTTTAGTTACTGATGGTAAATTTGTGCCGCTTTTACAAAAGAATGTCAGCTATATAAGGAAGAAACCAGTTAGTGTTGTGCTGTTGTAGGAAAACAATCAACAACGGGGTGGTGTGAAGAAGCGGCGTGACTGTTCACGCACTGAAGTTGATTATTTTCCAATAACAGCACATCCTGGAGTTTTATTCCTGTTATAAAACACAGCATTTTGCTAATAATTGGAATTTTTACTTAGTAAAGAGCAACACACTTTTTTTATCCATTTATAGTTGCTTTTAATGTTGTGGAAGGTCCTAAAAAACAGGTTAGTTTCCCGTGAAAACTGTTCCAAAGCACTGACACTGGAGACTCCTTCCATAAACGTTAAATAAACATCTCCTTACAGAAACCTTCACCGATGTTTGAAAATATAGTGAGTAGAAAGTAGAGATTTTTCTTACAGATACTTGCGCTGCTATTGTAATTACCGAAGTCATACACGAATAATTAGTACTTAACATTATTAAAAGGAGAGCAGAAAGATTAAAGAAGATCATAACCACACTGTAAATATGAATAAAATATCGGACTTACTTAGCTGATGGGTATCCATCCCGTCTCCATCTGCGAATAAACACAATAACATCAGCTCATTAGCGGAACCATTTTAGTGCTAATTAAATAGTCTGGTTTATTTTTAATGGCCTAGCAAGCACTAAAATTGCCCAAGGAATATCTTTACACCTTTAAATAAATGTCAGGAATTATGATTATAAAGAAATATTACATTTTGAAACACCTCCATTTTCTTCCCAAATATCACTAATGTTAGCTAGCTAGCTAGCTAGCTAGTTAACTGCTACTAAACTAGCTTTGTCACAGAATGACAAAATGAGTTGGATTTCAGTATCTGAGTCTTAATTTACATCATTTTTATTCAGCAGCCAAACCTGTCAATATAATACGACCATAACAATCTCAATTTTAGCTTTAATATTAGCTGAATTAGCAAAAAAAAAAAATAATGCTTATATATGCAGGTTCTGTGAAGAAGGTTTACTGCATTATTATCCTCTAATCACTTACATATCAGATGCGACTGATTCAAAAGGTGTGGAGCCTGAATGGTGACGTCAGAAACTGAACTTATAAATTTGCTTGCATAAGTATTCACCCCCTTTGAATTTTTTTGCATTTTGTAGTGTTATAACCTGGAACTGAGATTGATTTAATTGGGATTATATGTCCTGAATCTACAAAAAAAAATAGCCCATAATATTAAAGTGGGGAAAGATCTGTATAGTTTGCACAATTTTGTAAAAATATAAAAGTTGTGAATGCATAAGTATTCACGCCCTGTTTCTGGTTCAGCCCCTAAATTAGTTCTGGTGCAGCTAGTCACCATCAGAAGTCACATGGACCTGTGTGTCACATGATCTCAGTATAAATATACCTGAACAAAGAGTATCATGAACACCAAGAAGGTATCAAAACAGATCTGGGACAAAATTTTGGAAACATATCAACCAGGATTTTTTTTCTATGTATGTATAAAAAAAAATACATCCCAAATTTTGAACATCTCACTGAGCACCATTAAATCCACTGTTAAAAAATGGAAAGAATATGGCACAACCATGACTTTGCTTGGAGGCAGCCGTCTACCAAAAGTCACTGATCGAGTAAGTCAGAGAAGCAACCAGCAGGCTAAGGGTAACTCTCAACATGGTGCTCCCACCACCATGCTTCATGAACATTGATAACATATAATCCCAATTGAGTCCATTTCAGTTCCAGGTTGTAAATATAGGGTGAATACGTATGCAAGCGACTATGAGGAAAAGAAATTTCAAAATGACAGGTTGGAGTTCAGATGTGTTTTTGAAGAATCCTGTAATGGCTGTTTTGTTTTCATGCTTACTTCCTGTCCTGAGGGTCCAAAGCGCAGAATATAACAGTGTTGACAGTGTAGTGTCTCCTGAAGAACAGCCTGTCAGGAAGACATGAGTAATATGTCAGACAGGAAAAGTATTTATGGTATTTATACGTGTGAACAGACAGACGCCGACTCACTTCCTCTGGTTATCGGTGAGCGTGATGCCCTGCGAGGACACTTTGAAGTGCACTACGGTGGAGGAGGGCGCAGGGTCGGCGTTCAGCAGGTCCGTGGTGGCTTTCTGCACAGCGTGGTAACCCGTCAGAGACTCCATCTCCACAGAGCCCAGGAACCACACATTACATGCTGCTCAGAAGAGAGAGAGAGAGAGAGAGAGAGAGAGAGAGAGAGAGAGGAAATCATGCAGCAGTGTCACTCCAGACTGAATATTCATCAGGGAAAATATATAGAAACAATAACTGGTGATTTTTCATCATGAAATAAAATTATCCTGTGAAAACAATCCTGTAAAATCCAGTGACCAGATTTATTCTATTACTTTATTTATTTTAATTATTACTTTTGAGCTATTTAAGCAGTTATATTCTGTTTAGGTTCATTTTACAACTGCAAATGTGAAAATGTTATTAAAAATTTTTGAAAAAGGACTAAACTTTCCAACATGGAAATATCTTAATGAACATATGGAAACATGCAACATAACAACATTTTGCAATTTTCCAGTGAAAAATCTTTTTACTGTCATGATAGATAGATAGATAGATAGATAGATAGATAGAGAGGCACATCAATGGATGGATGGATGGATGGATGGATGGATGGATGGATGGATAGATAGATCAGAATGACGAATCGATGTCTGGGTCAATGGATGGAAGGAGGGATGGATGGATGGATAGATGGATTTAAAAAAGTGGTCTATGGATGGATGGATAAATAGATGTTTGGATTGATTGAAAATTTGGAATGATTGAAAATTGGATGCATGGATGGATGGATGAATGGATGACTAATAAATGATGGATGAGTGGATGGCTGGTGATTGGATGGATGACTGAAAAATGGATGGATGGATAAATGAAGGGATTATATATACATACATACATACATACATACACATATATATATATATATATATATATATATATATATATATATATATATATATATATATATATATATATATATATATATATTTTTTTTTTTTTTCAGAAAGGTTAGGTTAGTTATGTGCAGGAACTTCGTCAGTGTCCCACTCACCTGCTCCCTGTTTCAGAAGCTCGGCTGCAGAGTTGGTGATGGACTGTGGTGCTGCTTCAACAATGTCCTCTAGTGGATCTAAATGGAAAAACAGAGAGCAATACGGTTCACACACACACACATACACACACTCCTAATTCACTTCAGACAAAATCATACTGCATAGATTGCATATAAAGGTACTTATTATTGCTAAAGATGATGTCTTTTTTGTCAGCGTCTTGGTCCTTGAAACAGAAATCTTACCCACTTACTCTTACACACTTCTCTACTCTATTAGCTAAAGGTCACGTATTCATTAAAGCTATTTAAATCTAGAGAACAGGTCACATGCCTAAACACCAACTTCCTTTAATACAAGTTTTTTTTTTCATATTGAAGAAAAAAGCATGATGGGGAAAACCCAGAACATTAAACATGACATGAACACAGCGTAGAGAAGATGCAGTAAATAACAATCTGTTAGTATCTCAGAGTAACAGAGCTGCTGTGTTACGTACCTCTGTCTGGAATGATGAGTTTACACGGCAGAGCCAGCGGTGTGATAGAGTGCTGACAAACCAGTGCAGTCAGACTCCCTGCAACACACACACACACACACACACACACACGTATTAGTTCATTCTGTCATGGGCATGTGATGGAGGATTGATGGATGTATGGATAAACAGGTGATTGAATGGATGGATGGATGGATGGATGGATGGATCAGAACAATGAGTCAGTGGATGGATGGTGGTATGTGGATGGATAGAAACACAGATGATTGATTGGATGATTGGAAAAAGGGATGGATGATTGACAAATGGATAAAGAGATGGGTCAGTGGATGATGGATGGATGAATGGAATGAATTATTGGATAGATGGATGGGTTGATTGATAAAAGGATGGACAGGAAGAATGACAAATAGAAGCAAGCATAGGTGATGGATAGATGGATGGATGGATAAATAATTTACCAAAGTAAGGCTCATTGGGACAGCCCTTCAGTCGAACTCCTCTAGGTGTACACTCAATCAGGAAATGACGGACAAGCTCATTGGACAAATCTCCACCTGAGAGATAGAGACAGAGAGAGAGAGAGAAAGAGAGATAGAGAAAGAGAGAGAGAGAGAGAGAGAGAGAGAGACAGAGAGGTCCAACTTTTTAATTTTACAAACAAAAGTAAGTTAAAGTTATATTCAAGTTCATATTTCAGATCACTATCTCTCTCATCCATTTTTTCTATCTGTTGTTCCTTTTGCGCTCTCTCTCTCTCTCCCTCTCATACACACACACACACACACACACACACACACAGGTGGGCCTGTAGAAAGAGGCGGGGTTTATCCATAGAGCCTCAGGAAGCAGAATTCCTCGACAGGTGGAGGAACGAGCACAAAGACTTCAGCGTTGTGTTTCACGTTCTCAAGGGGTTTTCACAAAAGCTGACTTAAGCAGCGAGACACATGATGTCATCCCAGGTGCTCACACACTCACTGTGTGTGTGTGTGTAATATAATGGTAGATTGGAGTGTGTACCAGTACAATGTTAAAAGGAAAACAGTATTTTCAGGTTTGACACATTCATTAAAATTTATGAACAGGAAGTCGATTTTATGAAGCACAGACAAATTTGGAGCAACGTTTATTAATTCCTTTAAATGTAATATAAATGTAGATTTTATTCCACTTTCCATTTCATTTCATTTATTTTTTCTATTGCATTTCTTTTTATCAGGTTTTCCGTTGTTTGTTTTGAATTTTTGCGCATCTATCAGTTGTTGTTTTTTTTTCTGTGACTTATTTTTCTAAAACTCTTTGGTCATCTCTATTGATTGATTGATTGATTTGTTTGTTTGTTTATATTTAACAATATATTAACAAGAAAAAAATGATATTTTTGAATTTAATATAAATTAATATAAATATTCATATAAATATATGAATATTATATAAATGTAGATTTTATTCCACTTTCCATTCAATTTTTTTTCAGGTTTTCTGCTGTTTGTTTTGTATTTTTGTGAATCCTTAGCATTTTTTTTTTTTAAATCAGTACCTTTCAACCAGACTTTTTGGTCATGTCATAATATCTGTTAAATATTTATTAATTTATTTCCAATAATAAATCAATCAAAATAATACTGATGAATTTAATATCACCGTAACTTTTTATTTCACATGCTTCAAAGACATTTTTCAGATATGTTTTGGATTATTTGCAAATCTATCAGTTTTTCTTTCTTATTTTTCTTCCACTTGGGTCATGTCGTTCTGTCTGCATTTCAGGTCGTGTGAGGGCTGTTTTTCTTGAGGCTTGACACTTGGGAGTTTGAACTTTTCATGTCTAGTAACAAGTCACACATTTTAAATAACTGATCCTCATCAATGGGGATGCAAACTTTTGAGTTTGCTAATAATGATTTAGTAGAGAAACGTCTTTCCAGTAGTAAAACACCATTCAGTAAACACGGAATTCCATATTGGAGATAAACTCTATAACAGAGGGTTTTTTCTTCTTAGTTTTCACACAGAAACTTTTTTTGCACTGTTATATGACAGTTATATGATAATATAGTGGACCAAAGATTTATTAACACTGTAAAAGTAGATCTTTTTCCAGAACAAATCAGGAAAACGTGTCCAAATGGCTGAGAAGTTAAAAAGCCCTGAGCGCCGAAACCAAAACACTGGACGTATCGATGGAAGCAATACCTATCAGTTTCCATTTCAAGTCATGGATGAGTTGTATTCAATGCTCAGGATAACAAAAGGACTCTTTCATGTCAGCAGGAGAAGAAAGCCAAGGCCACTAGAGCGGCACTGAATGGAAAATGCTCTGGAACAAAATCACACACACATCACAGTCAGCCATCTCTCAGGTGTCCCATGCACCTGACGGGACACCTGCCTGCTTTCAGCCAATCCTTACCCTTCTTACTCTGCTGCACCACGGATGGAGGGGGCGTGGCCACCTTCATAGCCAATCCATAGGCACCTTTAAACGAGTGGCTGTCGCGTACGATGAAGGCGCCGGGCTCTTTGTCCTTCAGCACTGCGATGGCTGTGTGGAGAGAGATGTGTTACTCATTCTCATCCTCACACACACACAGCAGTGTTAAACCACACTGAAACTGAAAATACTGAAAATAATTGACATACAATACAGTACAAAAGTATGCAAACTATCTGTTTACTCACTCAGAAATCATATACTGTATAACATTCAAATCATAACACACATACAGTTCTAACACTCACGTAGTACAGCTGCTATTTACTGATCTCATTTTAAGCAGATTTAAGATTCATTAATAAATTCAACTCCTTCTGTCTGTCATATTTACCCTGTTCCCTTGCGATGTCTGGTTTGTACCAGTATTTCGAAGTGTCCTGGACGAACTTTACCGTCACCTGCTTGCTCACCAGGACATCTACAACACAGAAACAAAGGAAGAAGAACTTATCAGAAATCATAAAATTAATATTGAGGTCCTAAAAATACAGAGAAATCCATTATGAAATAAAGAATAAAACACTTGGGAGAGTGTACTGTTATTGGAAATTAATCAACAATGGGGTGGTGTGATGAAGCAGAGCCACTGTTACCACCCCAAAGTTGATTTCTGTATTTTTCCTCTTATACCACAGCAATTTGCCATTTGTTTTTTTAAAATTATTATTTATTCATGAACGACATTTACTTTTTACCCATTTGTAGTTCAAGAGAGTCTCTCTCAAAGTTAATGACTTAGAAACTACTTAGAAATTAGAAATTACTGAGAAACTGCAAAACTCAAACCCCTATGTCCTTTGCAAAAATTTTCTGACACTGGAGACTCCTTCCATAAAGGTTAGAATAAATGTCTCCTCACATAAACATTCACCATATCAACAATTACATCCTTTTCTAACACGTCCCTAACACAAGTCCCGGTGTAAGTTGTTATGATAGAAATGATAATGTATTAGAACAAGTGCATTAATATAAACATATGATTTGCTGCTGCACTACTGTCAGATCTGCCAAGAACCAGTGCATTATGGGAAGTTTGTATAGTATAGTTTACCTGGTAGAGGGCTGACACTGCTGCTCCTGGCCTGCAGCTCGGGCAGTGAGTTAGGGAAGGGAATAGAGATCGAGCTCCCACTGTGTGGACTGGAGAACCCGCTAGGTGCCGGGGACACAGAACCTAACGAACGCTCGCAGTCCACGGTGCGCATCTTTTCAGGAAGCGGGGGCTGCTGGGGCTCGTAGCTCAGACCATCACGTTCCTCGTCGAAGCTGAGTGCTGGGCTGCGGTTCAGTGTGTACTGCACCCCCCGGGTCCTCTGACTGCCCCGGGGCGAGCTGTGGGCGTTGGGGGCGGGGTGAGGGTGTAGGTGAGGATGATGGGATGGAGGTGAGTTCTGGTTGTAACCCATGGGGCCAGAGTGTTGGTTGTTGATGGAGGTGTGGCGATTGAGCAGTGCCCCTTCTGGGCAGGAGGACTGAACCGAGCTAGAGGGGAAAAAAACGGTATTTAATGGATGTTCATGCCTAAAATCAAAACAGTTCACGGTTATGTGAAGTGTGTGGTAGAGCTGCAGTTTCACAATGATGCTCCATATTCCCAACATCCAGTATCACCTTCTCAAAAGGTTGATGTATACCTATGTATACCTACATACACCTCATTGTTTAGAGCTTTATTATAGTAGGTCACATGACCATAACATGTATACAGGCTTTACCTGTGCTAGGACTGCAATATCTTATCAAATACTCAATAACGTATCCAATAAATCAATTGGAATTTTCAACCCTAACTTACTTTTAAAAGATGATTCCAAGCTGTGAATAGTTTCCTACCCACCCAAACCACTGGTTTTGAATGTAGAATGTAGAAAAGTGGTTCTAACTTTCTAATCATTTGGAGCTGAAAGAGAAACTTTCTGTTATAGGGTTCAACATAGAACCTTTAAGGATCCTACAGATGGATAAATCAAAGTATGTCTAATAGAATGTGGTTTGTAAGGTCGTTTGCCCCAAGAGATCAAGAGTTTGGTACATTTTGTGAAGTGTGAAAGCTGGTTTTTGAGTCTGGGAGTGGTCCAGAGAATCGATCCCTAGTCCTCTTGTAACTGGTGTAAGGCTCACTTCATGTTACTTCCCGTCTCAGGGTTTTGTGATGGTGGGAAAAAGGTTGTTATGCTTAGTAGAATGCCTTAACAATATAAAATCAGATTTTAATAACACTGGAGCGTTATAATTAGCTCATTATTGTGGAGCGAGTGCTTGCACTGAGAGTATCATGAAACAAAGGATGTCTCATGCTGGCTTTCTGCACCACTTCAGTGTAGATAACACAGGAAAATAATAAACAACAAGCGGATGAACCAAGTGCCATTTTGCAAACCTGCATGCACAAATGTGATGTATGGAATTGCGCAATCGCTCCATAGTTCGGAATTAATTCTTCAATGTGAAAGCAAGCCTGGGATTATGAGCAGACTCGAGAGAATTATGAAAACCCCATAAGGGTGTACTTACAGCAGAACTGACCAAGCTGTTCTTCTTACCTGTCTGTAAGGGTTATCACTCCTCCAGTGGGCGGGGAGTGAGGGAAAGCTCTGTGAGACACGTTCACTCTGTTCTCATCATGTCCCATAATATCTGCAAAAGCTTTCATATCTGAAATCAAGACCAGCACACAAAATTGTTGTCAGAATATTAGTTCTTATACAGAAAAATGTTTATCGCTATCTTTCTTTCTGTCCCACTTTAAATGCTACTAAAAGGACCATTAGGTTGGATGCTAGCGTGAGATCAAAGCCAAAAACATTTGCTAGAGCAACAGAGCGCTATGGCAACAGAATTCAAGGTCACGGCCATGTTTGGACAGACGAGAAGGTCACCTGTAAAAAAAAAAAAAAACCTAACAGTGTTGTCACTCTCAGGAGTGTAAACTTTCAGGTCACTAAAGGTCATTTGCCAAGGGAGTGAGGAACTTTAAAACACAGACAACTTTGAAGAAAAAAAAGGAAATGAAGAAAAAGATGAAGGAGTTCTACAAGGCCAACAAGCATGGCACTTTTTTATGCTTAAAGAACAACATCATACTTTTAACTATTTATAGTTGGATTTAATGTGGTGGAACATTCACGAAATTCTTTAATTTTATCATTGAATGTTACAGCAGCTATAAACACGTCCCCCCACCACCTCTCTTTTTTCTCTCTGGAAGTTAATAAGACAAAAACAAACAAACAAACAAACAAACAAACAAAAAACACAGCTTGTCATGTTACTGAGAAACTAGAAATCACAAACTCCTCCTCCACGTGTGCTGAAGACTTTACCCTGGTGGAAAACCTACTGACTGTAACAAAGCACTGACAGTGGAGACTCCTTCCTTAAATGTTAAATATACCGTACACACATAGTAGAATTTAAAGTATCTGCTAATATAGTAATATCTAAATTTTTCCCACATCCTCCACCACTGCAAACTTTCCTGAGCTTTAAGAGTAACGCTTTATATTAAAGGTCCATTAACTGATATTATGTAACACATTAGTTAACAAGAACCTCAGCTTTAATACACTGTCAGTAACATTATCACAGTAACTAGCACTTGTATTGATGCTTTTAATAATAAACCAAACAAGATGAAGAAGATCTTAATTAATCAATGTTTATGCCATCAGTAAGTAAAATTAAACTCATTAACTGGCAAAATTCAAAAATTTTAACATTTATCATCATTAGAGTTTATCATTATTTACGAACATGCTAGCATTAGAGTTTATCATTATTTATGAACATTCTATTATTTAATTTGTGTTAATTTGTGTGGACTATATATTGGATATTTCATATTGAATAAATATCAGTTAATATATTAATACACGTAACATTACTTACACTGTATGAATGCTAAGTTTAATAATTGGTATTGTTATTTAATGCAGTTAATAGTGTCCGTTAAGAGAACATTAAGATAAGGCGTTACCCCTACCACTTTAAAAAGGGTATCTGGAGAGCGACTCCTCTTAAAGAGCATTGAGTACTTTTGGAACTACGCTAATCTTTATTGCCCCTCAGGGAATTATCTCTCCAAACGCAGGGGTGGATACTCCAGCTTTAGAACGCAGTCAAAGCAGCGTGGACAAGCCAACAGAGAGCCCCTTTTCACATATGAACACCTTCTTCTAAGCTGGCCTTTCCACTATTGTTCAGCAGGCTGTTTCCTCCCATCTTGGCCTTTTGTCAGGGGTCAGGAAGCACATATGTTCAGCCCTGTGCTTACAAAAGCCTTGACATTTTAATAAAGCCACCTCTCCAACGTCTGCTACTCTCTCAGCTGTGTGCTTGCCTTCAAAAAAGGGTTAACATTGGGCCATGTATGAGTTTTGTTGGAATTTAAAATCAAATAAGAGCTATTTATTTTAAAAAAAAAACATGAATATATGATCTATTGGACTAAATGTTGCTCCAATAGAGCAGCTATTCAAGGTTGTAAACTGTTCATTTCTTTTTAATTGGTACTTCCAGGTGCTCAGCCATAATCCAGACAGCATTCCTGAAGTTCTCACAGTGCACAAACATGTACATGTTTGCTGGGTCAGGACTTGTACGGTGTATTTAGTCTGAGACTGCTTAGTTGTAACCATCCCTTATCATATCTCATCTACTGAGAGAAAAACATAACCATGCTGACATCTCACTCACTTCTATCAATCAGATCTTAAAGGCTGCTTACCATGCTCCGTCCTAAAGGCTCCGTACATCGGCATGCTGGGAGATGGAGTCTGGGTGAAGTGCGTAAACTCCGGCATGGTCTTCACTGTGGAGAAAGGATCGAATAATGGAGATTATATAAGAAACGTAGTGGGAGAAGTGTGGTTGGACATGTTGAAGTGAGTGTGTTGACTTCACAGAACCGCCTGCGTATACCACATCATATTTTGAGTATTTCAGACAGATGTTACTCACTTTCTTCGAGTAAATGGAGTAACTACAGACATTTCAGTAAGGCTTTCTCAGGTGTTTCTTACTGAATGGTGGTAACACAACACTGCTGCTTTTACGACTTACTGTATATCCAGGGATGAACAAATCATAAATTCATTAGCTAACCCATTAGGCAAGTGAGATATCCAATGCAATTGCTAAATCCCATGTTTTGGTTGCCTGGAAACCTAACTCAACACCAAAGTATGGCAAACTAGCTATCTAGCTAAATGCAGACTAAAAATGTGATATTTATTTTCACCTAAGATGTTATTAGCAGAGTTATGTCTGCAAACTGTACAAGTTATTTTACACAACTAGTGATGACCAGAATGCATTCTTCATTGATGTAGCGAGTAGCATGCACTAGTAGTGTGTTGCTCCACCATGAAACATATGAATCATGTATGTTAGGTTTAAATGTACATATCAAGCTCATTGGTTTTTTCTTTCTCTGGTTGGCAAAAATCTACTACATGCTAAAGGAACCACGAATAAAAAACTAGTATCCTGGACATGCAGTGTGCACACCCTGGTTTCCCGGGCTACTGATTTGTCCATCTTTGTATGTGTACTTAAAATATTGGTAGGTGTATGTGGCTAAAAGTAGCTTGAATTAGTCGTGAGTTGTACCCAGTGTCTTTGTACATGTCATGGGAGACTTCTATAGTTTGGGCATTTTTAATGTCTTTTCAAAGGCACAGAAGAGACAACATTTGTTGTCATAAACTTAACGTGGACCAAAACAAAAGACGTATATTTAGAAGCCAAATCAAAGCAGACCATGGCCTACTCAGCATAACCCAATAACAATGTCTTTCTATAGCTCAGATGAATTCAGACCAGGCTGTAACTGCAAAGGACGTAATGACGCTTGTTGGCTGTTAATCACTAATCATGTGATGCTTATCTTAGTTCTTAGTCTTACATAAAACCAATGTTAGCTCAAGTTAAAGGTGCAATAGTCGTTTTTGTTTTTACTTCTTACATGTATAAATAACCTGAAAGATATGTAGAACATGATATAAAAATAATGGTTTAGGCCGTGGCCTTAGCAGAAGAGTATTAAGTGGCTGAGAAAACCTGTCTGGAAAACTGATTTCCGGTCCAGAATGCTTGTTTGTGTTTGGATGCGCCTCCTGTCGGTCATTTTATAGACACTCTATGGGCTGCTGTAGATCCTGGGGGCGGAGCTTTGTGAACATGGGCGGGATGTGGGGCTGGGCTCAAGGAGTAAAAAAAAAAATCATCCAAATATCGAACCCATCTAGCCATTAGAGACCTAATCATGAAAAAAAAACCTGACTAATATTACCTAATGCACCTTTAATGTTCTGTCATAAAAACTAAATCCTGTGCTTTCTCTTTAAACGCAGATCCAGGAAGTGTAATCAATGACAGATCCCCAAAATGAAGACTGAGAGATACAAAAAAATCACCTCTCCCATCACTAATAAGAATTTTAAATGCTGAGGTATAGAATCTTTTATCTCTTATTTTTTTACTTGTGTTATAACTGATCTTAGATTTACAGTACATAATAATTTCATTTTGTTGTTTTTATTATTTTTTATTCTTAAAAAAGATTCAGTCATTCGGTTTGGTTAAACTGCCATGTGAGTGTAGAATACAGTCAACATTCAAATCCCAGCTTTACCAGAGAACCACCACTGAGACTTTAAGACCAGTCACGCAGATCTACGCTGGATTTTGAACTGGATTTTGGAATACAGAAGATTTGAAAACATCTACCAAATCGATCATCATCCATGATTGTCAACCATCTTATAAAGTGTTATGATGCTTCCAAGCTTTGGTATCTGCTCAAACCACCAGTTTTCCAGGCTCTTGAGATGGCTCAAGGGTCTATCTTTCTAAACAGGGTTCTATAACTATTAAATATTGTAATCTTTTCTGTCATAGCGTTCACAGACCTGTAGCGTTCCTCCAGAAACATAACAGCACATGAATCACATGTAAAATGGTGAATGCTGAAAAACATGGGTTTGGCTAGTGATGAGCACCAGTCCACTTCCAAACACAGGTTTAAACAAGCATGAAGTGTGTTGTGTAATAAATTTGGCACACAAGCCCAAGATTTCAGCTTTCAGTTACTAACTGAGACATCTTTATGAGCCCCAGAGCAACCTGCACGTACTGTAGGAGATGAGTGTGAGGATTGGAATGTGTGAATAATTTGGTGTTTAGCAGCAAGCAACATGGTTACGGTAATTTGTTGTGGTTGCATAATAGCAGCACACCAGTACACCTAATTACAATTTCTAGCAACATTTCTGTCAACGTAACCATAGCAACTACAAGCACAAGCCGAAATCAGCTGATTGGTATCCAGTCACATGGCCGTGATGCGTACGATTCTGTGAGTCTGTGTGTATAGGCGTGTGTATACATAGGTGTATGTGTGTATGGGTGTGTAAGTGTCTCACCATAAGGCGTGGGTGGTGAGATGGGGAAGGCTGGTGTTGGAGGAACCGTGTCACTTCCTGTGTCCAGTCCAGCACTGGGACTTCGGTACTCCACACTGTCTGCTCTGTACAGAGGAGCTCGCTGAAATACAAACAAGTTACAGTAGTGTTTTTATTTATTTAAGGTTTTAATTTGTGGTTGTTTTCACACTCATGTTTTTTTTTTACCAGTTTGAAGCCACTTGCACCAAGAGTTAGGACTGTTTTAAGAGAACACAAATTCTGGGCCACTTAAACATCTGTACCGTTGATGTACAGAGAAAACTGGTGATTGGTGGAGTTTTTCAGGTTACTTCCTGTTTAAAATTTGGCAACAAAACAGGAAAATAAAGACAGTATCTTCTTAATATGAAGTGAATAGGGGTTTAAAACCCAAGGCTAAGTGACTGCAACTCAGAAAAACCTGATTATTGTTATATAGAAGCAAGTAACTGCGATTGAGATGATTCATCTGAGCCGTGGATCAGTGTTGATTAACACTAATGAAATAAACTAATGATTTATACCACAGTGCTGTTGAATTCTGGATTCTGGTTGGTCAGAAGGTGTTGATTAGGTTTCTATAACAGCAGCTCGGATAATAGTGCGGCTGCAAATCATTATCGTTTCTACAGTAATAACTTACGCATGATGGATTACAAAAAAACTGCGTGTAATCATTGATATGGTGAATTTTTCTGTTAGGAGTTACATAAAACATGTGTTTATGTAAACATTTATGGAAGGAGTCTCCAGTATCAGCACTTTGTAAAAGATGTGAGGTTGGAGCTTTAGGTTTTCCAACATCTTCAGAACAGAGGAGTTTACGCTTTGTGGTTTCTCGGCAACGGTCTTATTAACTTCACGCGAGAGGAAGAAAAGAGAGGCTGGTGAGGGAACGACTGTTTAATGCTCACAACAGTAATTGTAACTATAAATAAATAAATGAATAAATAAATAGTACAACACATTCTTAAATTTTAATAAATAAATTGAATAAATGAATAAATGAATTTTAATAAATTGAATTGTTGGCAATTAGCTGTGGTATAAAAGGAGTAAAACACTTCAGGACGTGCTGTTATAGGAAAATAATCAACTTTGGAGTGGTAACAGTGACTCCGCTTTGTGTTCATTATCACCCCACATCCTCACTGATTATTTTCCTATAACAGCATGATGTTGAGTGTTTTATTCCTTGCATATTATCTAGTTTTGCAAAAAAAAAAAAAGATGTTTACATTACAAATGGAAAAAAAAATGATGATGTTTTAAAAGAGTCCAGAATCAGAATCCTGGGTATGTGTGAACACGTCCTAAACATATGTGAATGTGGAAATGTGTTTGAAAAATTAAACGTGTATAATAAACAATATTACACATAAGTGTGCATATGTATACTGTATATTGGTGTGTGTGTGTTACCTGTGTTTGAAAAGTTAAACGTGTATAATAAACAGTATTACACATAAGTGTGCATATGTATACTGTATATTGGTGTGTGTGTGTTACCTGTGTTTGAAAAGTTAAACGTGTATAATAAACAGTATTACACATAAGTGTGCATATGTATACTGTATACTGTATATTGGTGTGTGTATGTGTGTATTACCTGTGGTGGAGCTACATTGTGTGTGTATGTCAGTCTGTCCCCAAACTCCGGCTCCATTTCCCACGCCGGCCGCACACACACTGTCGAGTGTTCGGTCACTTCACTGCCCTGACGACTCAGAGTGCGCAAACTCTCTCCGGCAGGTGGGACAGCTGATCAGACGCAAAAACACACTCCACATTACTACTGTCGTTATCACAGGCAGGTGTGTGTGTGTGTGTGTGTGTGTGTGTGAGAGTGTGAGTGTATCCATAATACTTCCTGCTCATATTTTTATGATCACCTGCTTTATATTTACACTTTTCACACCACATCACATCTTCATCTAATTTTAAATGAATGTCTACACTTCCTGTTATATCCTTATCTAAAATACACAATACTTTACCCAGCTTAGCCTGTATAACTGTTTATAAGTTTGAAAAATGAAATGCATAAATTAAATGCATTATCTCATAACGTCATATTACCTAATGCTTGATTAATTATGAAGATCAATTCATAAGGACATTATAGGCACTAATGCAGTACACTGGAATAGTATGTATATAGAAGCTTTCATGCATACACTATATAACATGCTTTATAACCACAGCGCTGTTGAATTCACAATTCTGATTGGTCAGATTCATTGGTGTTGATTCATTATCTATAACTGCAGCTCTGACATTTCATTAAATGTAACTATAAATGGATAAAAAAGCACAATGTGTTGTTCTTTAATTAATAGAAATATCAAACTGCTCTGGTGTAAGAGGAATAAAACAGTTTGTGTTGTGCTGTTATAGGAAAATAATCTACGTTTCTGTGGTAACAGTGACCCCCGCTTCATCACAGCATCCCGTTCTTGATTATTTTCCTATAACAGCACAACACAAAGTGTTTTATTCCTTACATATGACATGTTATTAATGATTTATTCCACTGAGGATTCACAGGAAGTGTTACCAATTCAATACGGTGATTTCTGGAATTTTCATATATATATATATATATATATATATATATATATATATATATATATATATATATATATATATATATATATATATAATATAAACACCATATAATATCTTTAAAATTTGTAAGTTTATGATGAAACCTTTCTCAATCCCAAATTGTTCCAATGTTAACAATGAAAACTAAAAAAATAAAAATAAAAAAAAGCAGAAAAAATGCATGCTGGAAATGGAAAGAAAAGCATGTGAAGAGTTTAAGCAGTGTATAAAAGACTAATATGAGATGAAGAATAATAAGCAATAAAGCATCAGAGCTCCAGAAAGGAACACCCAACATGCAAACCTTTTTATTTCATTTATGACTTAATTTTGAATATTGCCTAAAAATATACAGGCTGTCCTGCTATTTTAAAGAATGGCCAGAAATTCAGAGCTGTACCTCTGGAGTGTGAGCAAACAGCCGTGTGTTTGTCCGTCTGCTCGGAGTGTGAAGTGTCATTTAGCACAGAAGTGTTAATCTCCACCGTTCACAGAGCTGGAGAGCTATTCCTGTCTGTGGAATGTTAATGTGGAGGAGAGAGAGCATGTGGAGCACGAGGGGCCAATCGCCATCTCACACACCAACTCTCTCTCACTTCACTAAAGACTTTATCTAAAACAACACGAGCTGAAACTTCACACTACAGTTCAAATCAGATTAGACTGATGATTCTCTTGTCACGTCTTCAGCGATATATTCATAATAATGTAACGATGGACTCACAATAAAAATAATTCAAATTTTTATATATTACTTATATATTTACTTTAACATGTTTGCTGTTTAATTGCTTGATTTTTCATACACACCACACCTCTTTAGTATTATTGGAAGATCAATGTTAGATTCACTTGTTATTAAAAAAAAAAAAAAAAAACTTAAAAAGAAAGTATTATCATGTAATGCATTACAGCTTTTTCATTTAAGGAAATTAATTCCTAGAATAAAATAATTAGAATAATAAATAATATACAAAATAATAATAACAATAGCTATACTACTGTGATTATTATTATTATTATTATTATTATTATTATTATTATTATTATTATTATAATCATTATTATTAACTAATATAGATCTAATTAATAATTAACTATAAATATAAAAATAATTAGATCCTTTAACAAATAAAAAAGATTGCAATTGAAAAACATTTTTAACTGGAATTTTTTTTTTAAATATAAAGAGACTTTTTTTTGATTGTGGTTTGGTTAGGATTGTTTTTTATACTTATACTTTATTATATTTTATTATATTTGTAATGTAAGTGATTTTTTGTGAAGGCTGCTGGTTTAATATACTATTTATATATTTATTTTATTTCTTTGATGCTGTAAATATGAGAATAATAATAATAATAATAATAATAATAATAATAATAATAATTTAATAGAAAGTTAAGAAAATAATTTTATATATTTTTAGACTCATCTGATTCATCATAATTCCAATGAATCAGTTCTGACTCAGTCCCCATGTACTCAGTTTAATGATGTGTGAATCACTCGATTCACTGACGATGACGAATTTAAAGCTTCAAAGCTCCAAGCACCTTGTAATTGAGACGTGATTTGTAGCACGTTTCTGGTTTCCGGTCTTTGTGTTTTTCTTTTACACCCTGTTTTATTTTTGGCAGCAAATTATTATATTTCTACAGTTTTTCTTTCTTTTATATATATATATATAAGCCATACATATGTTTGGCTTTGGAGTTTGCTGGTGTGTTGGGGCTGCACATGATCATTTCACGCATGTTATTTTGTGTCTTCGGGCCGCTGGCTGTCTGTCAGGAGCAGAGAATGCAGAGCCTCAGGCTACTTCTGTTCCTCTCCTGGAAATTCCAGTCTCTCACAGCCGCCTCGCCTCTGATCCAGTGGTTTAGGCTCCGCGCTCTAAATCCTGCTTTTATACTCCGAGTGAATCATCACTTCCATGTCTAAATGTATAAGTCATAATTCATTCGATGTGGGGACGCCACAGCCTGGAAACGAGCTTCATCTCATCAGACGGATAGTGAAATTCGTCTGATCTTCTTCCTGAAGTCTACACACTGATCTTATCGAGCCAGATGTGCTCCACTTCTGTGTCTGATCTTTAGAATAAACAGACACGGCCACTGCAAACGACCGCATTCCCACCATGAGTCTCGAATTCAAATCAATAGCCAATCCAATAACCCTCTGAACTCTCTAAAGTTTTAAAAGTACCAGTTCCTGAAAAGTTCTTTAGATGTGATTAGTCCTATAATGTACAGGTGCTACATAGAACCATTAAATGTTCCCCCAGAGGGACAAATTCAAGACCTCTTTAGGATTCTCAAGTGTAGTGAATACTCCAGCTAACAATTTTAGGTGAGCAGATCATTTTACCAGCTAAACATTACAGTTCTAGCAAGGTTTGGTTTCTAGAACGTTCAATCTGGTTGAAAAGTTTCTGGTTGTTATGAGAAACAGAATTATTTAATCACCAAGTTCAACACGTACAAGAAATTGATTTGTATGTGGTGTGACGTAAATTAAATACAACAAAACAACATAATAAAATTAATTGGAACTTGTAATACTGTAATTAATTTATATATAATTAATAATAAATAATTTATATTTTAGGGCCTACACTATTGTATTGTAACATTTTCAAGTGTATAAATGTTAGCAGAAATGTTTCCAACATCTAACTTCGTTTTTATTTCCTGTAAGTTACAGCATAACCATAAAGATTACTGAAACTATAATGTTTTTGTCTAACTTCAGTTTTGTTTTGTTTTTCTTTTTTATGTTACAGCATAACCAGAAAGAGTACTGAAACCATAATGTTTTTGTCTAACTTCATTTTTGTTTTGTTTTGTTTTGTCTTGTCTTTGGGTTACAGCATAACCAGAAAGAGTACTGAAATTATAAACATTTTGTTAAACTTCATTTCTGTTTTTTGTTTGTTTGTTTGTTTGTTTTTGTCTTTAAGTTACACTGTGACCACAAAGAGCACTGAAATCATAATGTTTTCTCAGATACTACTTTTTTCCCTTACAGTGTAACCAAGAGTACTGAAATCATAATGTTTTTCTCTAACTTCATTTATGTTTTTGTTTTATTTTACTTTATTTATGTTACAGGGTAACCACAAGTCCAAATCCTTGAAGCCTCAAAATGGTTTAAAAAGGTTCAGCTCAAATATCATCTAATAAAACCCTGAAATTATATTGACCTTTGACATCTTGTAACTCCAACGTGGGTAACTATTTCTGCTGTTTAGGTGTGAACAATCTGATTACAGCTTTTACTGTCTCTAATTGTCCATGAACATTTCTCACATTCCAGAGCAGAGTCTTGCTCTTGGTGTGTGTCCGAGTCTACAGGAGCCTCCCACGATGCCTCTGCACCCGAGCAGCTGGATAAACAGGCAGCATTCAAGGCTACCATTTTGTAAACATGCCAAGATAATGCGAGCTGATAATCAATCAACTAGCATAGTGTGCTAATACAAAAGTCATGTTTTGCCTTTGATCGATATCACAAAACGCCATCCTTAAGATCCCGCCATTTTCTCTACTCCTTTTCATCTTTCTTTTTTGTCTTCTTTATTTTTTTTTGTCTTCATGTCTTGCTTGTACAGTAGAATTGGCTTTTCACTTCAAAAGAATTCCTAGGACATCTTGTCAGCTCTTTCGTCAAATCTCTCCTTTACACCCTCAAGGGAACAAATGTTACCTGTTGCTCTAAATTCAATCCCAGCTACAAAGTTCCTGGATTATGCTTCTAATGTTTCTGTGCCTTTTAAAGGAAATAATAATCGTCATTTACTGCAGTTCAGTATGGATAACTGGTGCTCCTTCACTACCAGAACCAAATTTCTGAAATATGTTTTTACATCTGTCATGAAAACACTTGAACGTAAATAAGTCGAATCTTAAGAAATAAGGATTCTGTCCATTCTGCAGCCCATAAGGGCTTAAAGATTGTCCCCAATAGGAGCTGATAAGAGTGAATGTACAAAAGATCTCCAAGAAGCAGATACCTGAGTAAAGGCAAGTCCAAACAGCTAAACCTTGTCACATAGCTAAGATTCTGCCAGGAGCTCTGATTTCCCATTTATGTGAAAACCGCTTTGAATTCCTTTAACCGTGTTGTTTGTCAGGCATAGCACAATGGTGTTAAGCATGAAAAGTGCCAAAATGGTCCCTATACACATTAATATATGCCTTTATTCCATGTTCTGTCTTGCTTTTTGGCAAGACTTCACACTTTTCTGCAACAAGTAGGTGACACTATAACAGCAAAACATTTTAAATGTTGGTGACAAACCCAGTAAAATGTGCAGTATTTACATTGGAAATGTGTACAATGGACTGGTATCACACAGATCAATGATACTCATAGATCAATGGAGAATTAACCAAAAATCCATGATTTCCATTGTCACGTTTTATTTAAACTCCTGTAAAACATGGATCTTATCAGGAGAACTTAATGGTAATTCATCGGCAAGAGCTTAAGTGTGAACGCAAGCCTTGGACCAAGATTATTACCAAGAGCTGATACAATTGTCACTGAATTATCAGGAGGGCTCACGTGTGAACAGAAGCTAGTACATTACCAGCAAAGACCACTATAGTTTCTTCGTTCCTTTCTTCCTTCCATACTTTACTTCCTATCTTCCTTGACATATCCCCAAGAGTTCCCACCCGGATTTAGGAAACTATCATACAGAATCTTTCACTAACATGATATAAATGTTGATTTTTCTTTCCTCATAAACATATTCTGAGGTCTTTCCTCCATCTAGCTCCTTGCTTCAAAATGTTCAAAAACAGCACCACCACCAAACTCACCACCAAACCCACCACCAGAAAGAGTACAGAAATGTTAACCAGGTGTTGTCAAATTGGATTTTGATTCGTAGGTTGTAGCACCACCAGCAAACCTACCACCAGAAAGAGTACAGTAATGTTTACCAGATGTAGTTACATTGGATTTTGATTCGTAGGTTGTCGCACCACCACCAAAACCCACCACCAGAAAGAGTGCAAGGATTTGGCATACTGGATTTTGACTCTTAGGTTGTGTTATAATGTTGGGACTATTCAACTTCACATCTCAGTGACTGAATCCAACCCAGAAGCCAAAATCAGATCTTACAGCTTTTAAAATCTTTTTTCCATCTTACCTGTCTGCTGATTCCTGTGGTTCTCATTGAGTCTGAGCGTCAAGCCCTTGTTGTTACAAGTAGAAGTCATAGCCGTAGACCCTCCATTTCTTTTAACCGAATTGGTCCGTGTTGGGATGGGCACAAATGTAGGATCCAAGTCCAGGATCAACTGGTTAAGCTGGTCGATGGAGTTGTCGATGTCCACTGTGAGCGAGTTAAACTCCTCGTCATGATTTTTCTCGGTCTCCTGGCTTGGCGATACCTTTGGGTTCAAAGCAGTGTGTTTTTGATCACTAATGATCATTTTGGGTGAAATCTCTTGCTTGTCCCCATGGAAGTTCTCCTCTACTCCACTTTCCTCAGGCAGGTAGGAGTAGTGAGGGGCCGCTACCATTTGCTGCTGGCGGACCCAGGTCTGAGTGGAGTAGTTGCCCTGCCGGAATTGCTGCCCCCTGGAAGCTGTGCTGGAAGTGGCGGTGACAGGAACAGAGACAGTTCTCTTGGCAAGGCAGTTTCTCCGAGTCTCAGCGTATGCTCGCTCATATTCTTCCATGGCTGCTGGGCCATGATGTGGGACATCCTCAATCACACCAGGGCTGCAGAAGCCATCAGAAAGCAGAGAGTTTTGGCTGCTCTTGTGGTATGATGACGAGAGAGTCCCTAGACTGTCCACACTGCGCAGGTCGTGGCCTGACATCAGGACCTCGTCATCCAGGATATCCGTTTCTCGCTCTTTCGGCCGGGAGTTGCCGTTTATATGGACCTGCACTGGGTGATGGAGGACTCCCTGAGAGGCTGAGGTCAGCTCCATTCCATCATCTGTCCGAGGCTCATCGAGCCCAAATCCACTCAGCAGGCGATTCAGCTCTGCCTTCTCCTGCTCACTAGGACCAGCAGACTTACTACCAGACACAGGGCAGCGCTCAGTCCAAAGGGAAGCACTCGAGAGACCGGAGTCACTGCTGGCTGAAAGAGCGTGGTCACTATGCTCGGGGCTGGAGGTGACAGATGTGGTGCGGTTGGATCTGCTAAGGATGACTGTGCTGCCCTGGCTTCGTTTAGGTGAGAATTTGTCCAGGGTTGCGATCGGGGGCTGCAAGGGAGGAGCTGGGGGAGAGAAGAGATGTAGCGCTTCAAGAGGTCAGCTGGGTTAAACACACTTAGAGACAGACAAATAGTGGAAACGTTCTGGCCATACCACAATGCAAAGTGACAATCATCCATACACTCTGCAGACCAATGATCAGAATTCTTTCACCCTTTAAAAGAACAAACAAACTGGCCTTGTTCCTTATAAATATTAAACATTCTCATCCAGAAGACATCCATAGATTAAACCACTAACAATGATACACATTGCAGTAATAAATTTTGAGTTCATGTAAGTTTAAATTAGATTACATGTAAGTTTCATGTCGCAAAACTGAGCAATTCTGTGACTTCTGAATCTCGGAAGAATGCCCTGGGTTTTTTTTTTTCATATCTTACAAAATGGTGACCAGACGTAAACTGAGCTGAAATCAGTTGTCCAGTATTTCTGTTGAGTTCTTTGTTTGTTCATAATAAAGATTCAAAAACATATTAAAAACTTATGTCAGATGCACAAACTTCCTTGTACAATAAAATTCTTAGTTTGCATGTTCTCATGGATGTTACAGTAGAAAATAAAAGATAAATAATAACAAAAACAATGTTAATAAGAGAGAAAAAACATTGTTGTTCTCACGGACATATAGTTTCACGGAAACATTCTTGCTTTTATCGTCACATAGTTTTGAACAAAGCTTCTTTTGATAAAACGTAACGTCAAACAACTTGTATATGACGTCTACCTTGTGCCATGTACAGTATCCACACTCACAGACCCTTAATTTAAGATGGTTGATAGAAAGATATAAGATGTAAATCAACTCCAAAGAAATTCAATGTTATGTACACTATGATCCTGATTTTCTTCTGTTGAGTGTTGCTTCACCAAATCCAGCAATGTGACGGTGTCAGACGCGGCATGTCTCAAGCAATTTTATCTATATTTTCTAAGCAAATAGGTAACATCAGACTGTAACAAACAATATCTTTAAGAATATATAAGCCATCCTATAAATTGGGCCTATAACTGCAGAGCTGCTGTATTTGTTTAAAAACGCCTCTCACTCTCAGATGGCTCTCAGACTTCAGTACTAAGTAGTTAGTTAATCAAAGACCAAACCTCTCCCACGTTTGAGCCAAGCATTTCACACAATCATGTGATTCACCACCTACTCCTCTGGCCTTCTGAGTTATAAAACCACAGAAAACACCACGAAGGTCAAGAGATGACGGTGAAACTCACAGGACACTGAACCACACACTAACGGCTAAAACAGACTAGTAAAGGAAGACGCTGTATACGCTACAGTTGGTGAAACAGACACAAGCACTGCTGAGTACCTGTGAGTCGAAAGAAGGTGTGAGGAGCTCTGAATATCAGATCTGCATGATAAAGGCTGAGGCTCATTCCCACACACACACACACACACACACACACACACACACACACTCAGGCATACCTACATGCACCAGTCCAGGTTTGTCCAAAGCAGTCAGAAATACTCCTCTAATGCTGTTACTTTCCTGCAGCACGTCTTCTTCTTTCTGCTTCTTACCCCTGTTCTACCTCTCCTCTCTATCTCTCTAACCTACCCCCTCCCACATTCCTCACTCTCACCACTCCTCACAGGGGGGAAAAAATCCCATGTTTCTTACCTCCTCCTACCTTCAGCCCAGCATGAGAGACTCACGTAACCGTCTTCCTCCACTGTCTCAGCACGTTAAACAGAGTACATTAACACACAGTGTACTGAGCTACTCAGTGCTTCAGTCCCTTTAAACACAAAGGTAAGTGTGTGTGTGTGTGTGTGTGTGTGTTCTTGGACTCCACACAAGGATGAGGGGCATGGTGAGGTTGCCAAATATGGAGAGAGGAATGTAAACATGGGGGCGGGGATTAGGAGAAGGGGGCGGGAACTGATGAGATCAATCTGATCAGTCCAAAGAAAAAGGTGAAAAGGTAAAAGGAGAGAAAAGAAGGAAGGGTTGATGTGGAGAGAGGGGAGAAAGAAAGAAAGAAAGAAAGAAAGAAAGAAAGAAAAAGTGAACAAATAGAAAGAAAGAAAGAAAGATCAAACAAAATAAAAAGAAGGAAAGAAAGAAGGATAAGGGAGCAAAAGAAAGAAGGAAATGGAAACTCACAAAGGAAGGAAAGAAAGAAAGAAAGAAAAATAGAAGGATGAGTGAAGGGAAGGGGGGAAAATATTTTTATTAAAAGAAGAACGCACTGATCTGTGCAAGAAGAAAGATAGATATTAAAAACAGAAGGAGTGTGGATGAGTGAAGAGAAGAGATTGATAGATAAAGAGATTTCCATCTGGAAAAGAAAAAAACAAACATTCCTTTGTGCAGCTAAACACCTGACAGGAGCTTTTTAATCAGAGCCGCCGTGCCTTCTACTTCAGCTGCTTTTATATGAAACTCGAGCTGCTCTTTGCAGTGTTACCAAATTACACGCCTGCTGCTGTCAACACACACACACACACACACACACACACACACACATGCACACACACACTGTTATGGAACCAGATGTGCACCGAGTCAAATTAGTGGCTTTCAGAGTTCGTCTCAGACATTTTTCAAACAGTAAACATAGAGGTGAAATTTTCAGCTGTGTGTGTTTACGCTGCATTGACTAGAGGTCATAACTCCGACCTCCGAACAGGAAAAGCTAAAGAAAACACTCCGTCAACTCGGAAATCCTTCTCTGGAACTCGGGATGGTCTTCTTAACCCAGAGTTCAGCAAGTGATGTCAAATCAACATGGCTGCTCTGAGCATCAGCAGTAAACACAGCAGCACTTCTTACCTTTAAATGAGTTATACTGTATATACAAGTATTAGCTTTAAATCAGTCACCATACAGACATATTCACGTGTTAAATCTATAACACTGACGCTACAGTTCACTGTTCTGAGGAGGAAAATATACAGCCCTCAGGGGCAGTGGTGGCTCAGTGGTTAAGGCTCTGGGTTACTGATCAGAAGGTCGGGGGTTCAAGCACCAGCACTACCAAGCTGCCACTGTTGGGCCCTTGAGCAAGGCCCTTAACCCTCTCTGCTCCAGGGGTGCTGTATCATGGCTGACCCTGTGCTCTGACCCCAGCTTCCTAACAAGCTGGGATATGTGAAGAAAAAGAATTTCACTGTGCTGTAATGTATATGTGACAAATAAAGGCTTCTTCTTCTTCTTCACTCATCACAGTTAGCTGGCTAGATTGTTGCTAACCAAAGACGAGCATGGAGGCATCCGTCTCCTAGCTGGAGCACATGGAGTCTGCTCCTAAGCCAACATAATGTCTCTTATCACTCACACAGGACAAGCTAGCGCTCAGGCTAAAGGCAGCTGCTCACTGAGTCACTGCGTTCCCTTCAGAAACACGTCACACATCAGGACAAACACAATCACCTGACTTTCCTCCTCCGTCACCACCACGGGGAAGACTTTCACTAAGTCCAGCATGACTGATAACATTGTTAATTTATTCAAAATGTTATCAAGCTACTTTCCAGTTAATCTAAATACACTTGAAAAAAGAAAGAAAGAAAGAAAGAGAGGGAAGGAAGAATGTAAACAAGGGGTGGGGTGGGAACTAACCAAGATCAACCCATTCAGTCAAAAAAAGATTTTAAAAAATGCAAAAGGAAAGAAAAAAGGAAATGTTGGTGTGGAGAAAGAAAGAAAGAATGGAAAAAAGAACATAAGCAAAGGACAGAAGGAAGGAAAGAAAGATAGAAGAAAGATGATAGGTCTAATCTAATAAATAAATTAATTAATTAAAAATGGAAATAGAAAGAAAGAGAAAATATGAAAGAAAGTTAGGCCTATACAGTATCTCCTCAAATAAATAAATAAATAAATGTGTGGGAGCAGGTGTGTGTGTGTGTGTGTGATAGAGAGAGAGAGCGAGAGAGAGAGAGAGTGTGT
>CM040457.1:4670752-4698695 GCA_022758105.1 Pangasianodon gigas | reverse complement strand
AGACGACTCACGGGGGGGTGTGTGTGTGTGTGGGGGGGGGGGGGGGGGGGGGTGTACCTTCTCACTCTGAGACGTGTGTGTACACAATGTGTGTGTTAATGTCGTCAACAGGATGTCCCTCAGTGTAACCTGTACGATTTATTATAGAGGCTCGGAGGTGCTGATCTATCTAGAACCACCCCCCACCCCAACACATACATACACACACACACACACACCCATCTCAAAAACGTTCAAAGTTATACGAGATCCAAGCCATATCAGCATAAATACGTCATTTCTATCAAGACAATTCGGAAATGACACAATGCCATGCCAAGCTTTAGGAAGTTAGGAAGCTTTTGCAAGATTACGCGAGATACATCGTTGCCCCAGTAGCAGTTTGGTAATAAATACTGAATTACCAAATTTAAAGCAAGTCATCTCAGATCCTGGTTTTACTTTGTGTCTATTTCGTTTTGAACGTTACCTTCCCCGTTGCAGACGTCCTGGTACGAGTCCCATCTGGTGAGCGAGTCTGTAGAGCTGTAGTCCACCGACACATCGGCACCGTTCTGCCAGAGATCAGCTCCTGACACACACATAGACAAAAAGAGGGTGCGGGATTAACCGACACGTTAGCATGCGTTCAGACATGAACTTTTACTCAGGAACTGAGTGCTAAATCTAGAGTCTTCAAGCAATAATCTGCAGGGTCCAAGCACTTCTCGCAAATAGTTATGTGATGGTAGCTCAATCCTACCCCTGCCAAATGGGTGCTGAAAGTTTATTGGCTGCTGGAAATGGCGGCCATGTTATCAGGTCAGCATTAGAAAACTAGTTAGGGTTTAGCACAAAGATGCAGTATACCAAATTTCAGCTCAATCAGATTTCCGGTTCCTGAGAAACAGTTATCTGAATTTATACCACAGTGCTGTTGTATTCTCGCTTCTCATTGTATAGCATCTATATAATTGTGTCTATAGTAACAATTTACACATAAAAAAATGTGTTAAAAATGTGTATAATTGTTAATATGGTGAAGTTTTGTGTAAGGAGAAGTTTATTCAACATTTATGGAAGGAGTCTCCAGTGTCAGCACTTTGTAACAGTAAAGCTGCAACTTTCATTAGGGGTCCAAGCACCAAACACGGATTCACACAAAGCCATGTTCAGGAGAAGATTCGGAGGACATGTGCAAGATTAGGGCCATGGTCATGCCATGTCATACTTTTTATCTGTTTATAGCTGCATTTAATAACAAGTTAGTTCCTGTTTTCACTTACGTTGCGTTCCCTTACGTTCCCTCACCAGCCTGTTTCTATCTCTTGACATTATAAGACAAAAAAAAGCAGTTTGTCATGTTACAGAGAAACCAGAAAGTGTGAACTCCTCTGTCCTGAAAACTTTCCCATGGCAAAATCGACATTCTATCTGTTACAAAGTGCTGACACTGGAGACTCCTTCCATAAATGGCTAATAAACAGAAAACTTACACCATATCAACAATTATACATTTCTAGTTGTTAAGTAACAACACGTTTTTAATCCGTTTATTACTGGTTTTATTTTTGTGTCTGAGAATAACAATGAATGAGCTGTTACTATAGAAACTATACCGTATTAGAACGAGTGCATTAAAATAAATAGCTGCGCTACTGTCAGAGCTGCTGTTACAGAAAATTAATCAACACCTTCTGACCAATCAGATTTGAGAATTCAACAGCGCTGTGGTATATACATTATATACGTTGCCTCCAAAGTCTATCATAAATAGACCTTTATACAATTCACTATATTTACTATTCACACACACACACATACACACACACACACACACACAGTCTCTTGCTGGCTGCTGGAGCGAGGATGTGGAATGTCTCTCGCTTGAGCACACACACTCTCTTCCTCCCTCCTGCCGGGAGTCTCTCTCAGAGGGGAAGTGTGTGAAGAGTGTGCTGACAGGGCAGCAGAAGAGCTCAGCAGGCCGTGTCCCGGCTAACAGTGGGAGACGTGTGTGTGTGTGTGTGTGTGGGTGTGTGTGCAAAGTGGAAAAAGAAGAAAGCTGAATTATACCTTGGCTCCGCTCAGGGCCTTCAGAGAACACCAGCTCCACTTTGCCGTAATCCGGAAATCTGGGATCTGAAATCCAAACAGCAGAGTTTCAGTGGATCTGTGTGAGCTGGGAAACTGTGACTAAATTACAACCTGTCACACACTTCTCTGAGTGCACACACACGCAAACACACACACACTCTTATTCACATTGAGCTTGTAGCTGATTCATTTTCTTCCCTTCCATTTTCTAATCTTTTTTTTTTTTTTTCGGGTTCACGCGCTGTTCAATTAACTGAATGATGAGAAGTCTCCAGATTTATGTCAGACCCATTACTCCTCTCTCCCTCGCTATTTTCGCTATGAAATAACTTTCACTCTTTAATGAATGATGTTCCTCTCTGCGTTGTATTTTTCTTCTCTTTGTATTTCTTTCTCTTTTTTAAATATATATTTTTCTATTCTTTTTGTATTTGTTCCTATTTTGAAGCCTTGATTATGTTTGATTTGCTGAAGCGCAGGATATATTTTTCTCATGTCTTTCCTTTTTCTTATTCTGTATTTTTTGTATTTCTTTTTTTGTATTTCTTTCTCCTATTTTTTGTTTTTTTTTGTGTGTGTAAAATTCCAAGAAAATGTAACTGTAATGAAACTAGAAGAAAAACACAAAGGCATGTTTAACTTAGGAACTGATGGGAGGAGAGGACTGTGAAAAGTTCTCTAAAAGTGCTGTGTGTGTGTGTGTGTGTGTGTGTGTGTGTGTGCGTATAAACCTTTGTTGGCTTGCTCCATGTCCTCCTTCTCGAACATCAGGCTGTATCCCTGCACGGCTCCGGTGTGGAACTGCAGTCTGAAGACCAGATCTCGCTGAGACGGACTGCTTTTATGGAAACACTTCACCTACACGCACACACACACACACACACACACACACACAGCATTCACATTACCGTTGACTATGTTTAATGGAAGACATATAAAAAAATATATTAAATATATATTTTAAAAAAAGAATGAAAAAAGCAATCACTCGAAACAAAACAAAAAACTGTAATAGTATTTTAATAAAATTTGAATCCATATAAGAATCTTACAGAGAATAAGAAAAGAGTAAAAAAAAATAATCTGTATACTTCTTATATTGTGATATTTATATATTACTAGATTCTGCATAATGGTTATTTATTTATTTTAATTTAAGAATATTCAGGCCTATCTTTCGATCTTCTATTTCTTCTATTATTATTTTATCTTCTTTATTTCTTTCTTTCCTATCAATTTGCATACACTGTATCTGTTCTACTGAGTGACCTTGATTATCCATCTTCCTGATTTTATTCTTGATCTTGTTCTTGGTTTAGTGAAACTATTTCCTGTAAATATCAGTGTTAAAACATAAACCTGGTAGAACAGCAAGTTTTTTTTTCCACACTCACACCACACCACCGTCACACTGGAGAAATGACTTCAGCACTTAATCACTGTGTTTTATTAACTCGTGTTAATCTTTAGTGAATTCTGTTAATCGTTATACCATTATGTCTCCTTTCAGTAGCTGCGCCGGCTCCAGGGCTATGCACACCTTGTGTCTGTGGCCTGGTCCGATGTGACTATAAACACACACACACACACACACACACACCGCAACTATTCAGATAACAAAAATATACAACAAAACAATGGTAACAGCCATATAAAGCTTTTTGGTCTACTTCCTTTTGGTCTAATTCCTACTTCCTTCCAATATAGTCATTGCATTATTAACAATCACAGCACAGTGCTGCTGAATTCTTAGTTCTGATAGGTCAGAAGGTGTTGATTAATTTTCTATAACAGCAGCCCTGACAGTAGTGCAGCTGCAAATCACAGCTTCATATTAATGCACTTGTTCTAATACATTATCGTTTCTATAGTACTTCTATAGTAACACACAGATTTGTCAGGTATATGTGTATAATTGTTGATATGGTGAAGATTTCTGTAAGGAGATGTTTATTTAGCACTTATGGAAGGAGTCTCCAGTGTCAGCGCTTTGTTACAGTAACTTGTTAGTCTGTAAGTTTAATTAGGGGTCCAAGCACTATAGTAACAACATCCACAAGGACTTGTATGGCAAAAGCTCTATATAAAGGATTTTTTTTTTAAATGTTTAATTGTTGATATATTGAAGATTTCTCTAAAGAAAAAAAGGTTTATTTAACCTTATAGAAGGAGTCTCCAGTGTCAGTGCTTTGTAACAGTCAGAGGTAAAGGTGTAACTTTAAATATTCCGACATCTTCAGGACAGATGAGTTTATGTAACAATAGATGTCAAGGTTTTTTGTCTTATTTACTTTGAGAGAGAGAATAAAGAGAGGCTGGTGATGGAACAACTGTTTATAGCTGCTATAACGTAAGTCATAACAGGAACTAACTTGTTTCATGGACATTCCACAACATTAAACATAACTATGTGTCGTTCTTTAATTAAGAAAAACTTGTAATTGTTGTCAAATTGCTGTGGTATAAGAGGAATAAAACATTCCAGGACATGCTGTTAGGTAGGCGGTAACAGTGACTCAGCTTCATCACCCCATCCCATCGTTGATTAGTTTCCTATAACAGCACAACCCATTTGTGTATATATATATATATATATATATATATATATATATATATATATATATATATATATACATATATAAATTAACAGCTTTTGTAATAAAGTAAAACACAAAAGGAGAATGGTGAGTAACTCACTAAACTCCGGAGGCGTAGACGGCCTGCATCCCCTGATACACCTTTATGAACGGGCGACACACTGCAAAACACGAAGAAAATCACAATATCATATAAATAATGTACTTGTACAGAGCAGATTATCTTTTTCGTCTTTCATTTATCTACTATATACAGCAAGAGAAGAATGTATACTTACAGTATATCATTAGTATTATCATTGTTTCACAACATGAGATGAGCATAAAATCAGAAATAAACACTCAGTCTAAAAGGACATTATAAATGATTATTTATTTATTATATTTATTATTACTTTAGGTATTTTTGTATAATTTCCCAAGTGTCTATGAAACACAAGTAATTTAGTCTCTAAAAATGTATCCTTTTCATGAGACCGCCCACCAATCATGAATATTCATAAACAAACATCATTAATATTGATTTAATGATTTAATGCTATCTAATAATTAATTTTCTATAACAGTCATTGACAGGGACATAAATGAGATACGCTCAACAAGAATAAATTTTTTTAAAAAAAGGTGTAATCAGTGATATAGCTGATATGGTGATTTTTTTAATGGAAGGAGTCTCCAGTGTCAGCACTTCGTAACAGTCAGTAAGGTTTATGGCATGTGAAAGTCTTTAGGACGGAGGAGTTATGAGGCAAACTTGTTTTTGCTGACGTTCCGACACCATTAAGTCTAAGTATAAATGTGCAGCTGTAAAAGTGCAACATGTCAATCTTTTATAAATCAGATGTTGTCGGCAAATTGCTGTGGTGTAAGGGGAATAACACCGTTCAGAATGTGCTGTTATCGGAAAATAATCAACTTCAGGGTGGTAATACTATACTATACTATAATAATACTAACTCCGGAAGCAAAATATCTTATTTTAGATTTTTAACATTATCCTTGTATAAGTTTAAGCATGGTGAGTTTACAGTATATTATATTCTCAATAAAGGGATCTTAAAATCTTTAAAATCACTATTTTGTATTTATTTTTGTGTTGGTAGTTTTTTCTGTCTTTTTTTTTTTTTTTGCCATAGTGTGTTTTTACCATAGTTTTTAACCAGAGAGATGCGAGTACACCCCAAATTGCATATAAAACTGAAAATAGTGCAGAAATAGTGGTTTGGGACGAGGCCATGGTCTGATCAGTGTATCAGAGTGAGTTATTCACACAAATGTCTCATGTGATGTAGATAAGGTGTGTGATTTTTGAATGGCGTGTGAAAATGGCGAGAATTTTTGTGCAAGGTTAACTCAACAAACTGTGCTAGATGTAGATTTCACATTTTATTTTCTGCTTTTTATTCTGAAAAAAAAAACCACAGAAACAAGGAAAATACAGATTTTTGCAATAAAGGGAAGTTAAATCTTGCCATTTGTCAAAACTGTGTGGGATTGTGGGAAATCTGAGCTGTTGTCTTTTGTGACTGTGAGCATTAACTCTGTCAGCATCACACAGTAGAAAATGTATCGCAATATATGTGTGTGTGAGTGTGTGTGTGTGTGTCTCACATTACTGCGGTTAGTCTGATTTATAGTGACTCTCACCTTCTACACTCTTCCAGTGCATTGTGTGAATGTTTTGCAGTGTGTATGAGTGTCTATGTGTATATGAGTATGTATGTGTATGTGTATGTGTGTGTGTGTGTGTGTGTGAGAGAGAGAGAGAGAAAGTCCTATCCTGCATGTACATGCACCTCTGATTGTGTTTATATGAATAATGGCGATAGTCTTTTCTGTTTGCCTGTCAGTCTTTTGAATAAGAGTTTTCCCGGCCAGTCTGGAAACACACCCAGCCAGCTCTGAGAGTTTTTCCTCTCCTTCAGCACGTAACACACCTGAGACACGTGATCTAAAGCCCTGGTGTACTCGCATCACCTGCTCCAGGTGTGCTATGAGGTGGAACAGAAGTACCCTTGGAAAAGATTAGTCTCTTCTGTTCTAGATGCAAGCTGTATGTACAGGAGTATTACAAACCAAATCCTGGTCCTGGATGATCCTCTCGATTCTGATTGGCTGTTTTTCTATAACAGCCGCTCTGACAGTAGTACCACTGTGCCGCCATGGTTTCCATAGTAACAGCTAATTCCCAGGAAATTAAATGCATTACATACAGTAAACGCATTAAAAACGATGAATTGAGGTGGTGAGGTTTTCTATAAGGACCCATTGATGTAACATTTATAGAAGGAGTCTCCAGTGTCAACATTATGTAACATTCAGAGGTAAAGCGATAACTTTCATTAGGGGTCCAAGCACTAAGCATGGATGTTTTCCAACATCTTCAGGACAGAGGAGTTTCCACTTCCTCATAACATTACAAGCTATGTTGTTTTGTGTGTATGTGTGTGTGTGTGTTTTTTGTATTAAAAACTGATAACAGGAACTAACTTGCTAACTGTAACTATAAACAGACAAAAAGTATGACGTCTTGTTTTATATTAAATAGAAAATTGTAATTGTTTGCAAATTTCTGTGGTATAAGAAGAATAAAACATTTCAAGATGTGCTCTTATAGGTAAATACAACATTACACCCCCAAGTGTTTTATTCCTTACGTATAAACATTTTTTACAGCTTATAGATGATTTAAAATATATATAAAATAGATCTAAGCACTGGAGAGGAGAGACATGGGACATTTGGAGCATGGACTCTTTGGCTACAACAATGTTGTTCCAGTTACAAAAAATTTTGGAAGCAGGTGTTGGAAAGTAAAAATCTGAAAAAGCAATAAAAATTACAAAGACTCAAAACTCTTAAACAGAATAGAGACTTAAATCAGGTAGTGTATAGGTTAGTCCCTTGTAAGCTATTAGGGGGAAAAAGTCCTTCTGGAGAAACACCCTACACAAGTGTTTCCCTATCAGAGAAGGTTTCAAGTGGAACCATTTTGGAAAGGTAAAAACATTTCGCTATCCAAGAACCTTCAGAAAACCCTATTCAGGTTTTCTGAAGGTTCTTGGATAGTGAATATGGAAGAGCCATATTCAGAGTTGGTGATTAATCCAACTTCAAAAGTTACGTCAATAATCATACAAACCCCCAGAGTTGTCGAAGTTGGGAATCCCGTGTAGGATTATACAGTGCAGGAAGAGAGGAGAGGCGTTCATCTTCACGGAGCCACTGAGCAGACTGTTCAGGATCCATACATATCTGGGAAAAAACATCCGTCACAATGTCAGCACAGAGTTTAACGTCTAATCTAATCAACTTAATAGACACACTTCTTGTCAAAAATTTCCAAAACATTGCCCTGGGTAAATCCAGTGCTCAAAGAGGGATATACGTTATGCTATTTATCACAGGAACAGAGCTTATTTTGGAAATTTCACATGCTGTATTTTGTCACATGTATTTTGTTCTGTGTCATTATTACGTTGTTAGGACCACAATGGAAATCTGCTGAAGGGTTTATAACAGAATACCAGATCAACCTGATTTAACCTCCTAAGCTCCTTTTTATTTCCAAACCCTAAGGCTTGTTTGTAATGTGCGGGTCGAAGAGACACAGTGTTTGCCGTGTGTTTGATTAGAGTGAATACAATAATCATAGTGGGAGTCCATAGCGTAGGTCAAACAAGAGGCAAACAAGATCAAACAGGAAATATCCATAATTGAAAAATGAGGGAAAAGAGAGTCAAAACCAGGAAACACAGAAGACACAAACAGCAAAACAAGGCTCGGGAGTTAATGATACAGAAATGTATGAAAATACTTTGGAATGAAAGACAGAAACAGGAGGGTTTAAAGGGGCAATATAATTGAGGGGTGAACACAGAACAGGTGAACACATTAGGAGAACAAAGCAACTACAAGACTGAACACATGGCAAAATATAAACAAAAGCACATGAAGGACAAAGAAGAAGCGCAAGCAGCACTCAACGCATTGAGAGGGGGAATGTGTGTTTAGTAATTTTGTAATTGTAAATTTGTAATTTATGCCTTGTGTATTATTTTGTGTATTTTTTATTGTGTCCTTAATTTATGTCATAAGCTGCTGTAGGATTCACAGAGTAAGAATTTCACTGTATGGTGTAACAGACTGTTTCCTGTGCATATGACAATAAACTCTTGAGTCTTGAATCTTGTGACATTGTCATTCAATAATTACACAGTGTTGCAGAAATTGGTTAAAAATTATACGTGTATAGTAATTGGTTTTTGACCAAAATTGAGTTTTTCTGCGAATAATATATTTTTTTTACCTCGGAAAAACATGAATATATTTGACCAAAATGACATAACCTTGCCTTGGTGAAGAAATGAATATAATCCTAAATGATTCAGTTCGTAATCAGATAGATGCTCTCAAAATGGCCACCATGCTCCTGCTCCAACATATCATCATCAAAACAGAGAAGAGCGCTTACACACTCTGTGCCTTGTCTTACAATGTTTAAGTGATGTAATAAATGATATTAGGAACAAGAAATTTAGCGAACAGAAGTGAATGAATGACTCAGCGATTATTTTAGCATTGATGTTGGCCTGAACAGAGATCAGTGGAGTGAAGAGACAACAAAGAGGTGATTTCTTTTCACTTTCAGGAACTGCTAGATCTTTACTTTTGATATATTACTTTGGAAAATGTTATATATATACAGTACTGTGCAAAAGTCTTAGGCACATGCAAAGAAATGCTGTAGAGCAAAGATGCCTTCAAAAATAATGAAATTAAATGTTTCTACATTAAAAAATACTATAAAGAGCAGTAAACAGTAATAAATGAAACAGTCAATATTTGGTGTGATGATCCTTTGCTTTAAAAAATAGTAGTCTCAGGTGCAGTGTGTGCAGTTTTATAAGGAAATGAGCTGTAAGTGTTACTGAGCATCTTGCAGAAGCAGCCACAGTTCTTCTGGAGACTTTGACTGTCGACTCGCTTCTTATTTTTGCAGCAAAACCCAGCAGCCTTCATTATGTTTTTTATCTGAAAAGTGTCTCTTATGTAATCTGCTGCTTTCTTTACTGACATACAAACATTTTTCTGTAACATTTCATTTTGTGCTGGAAAACTAATGTTTGGAATCTAAAATGTTTTTGTACTGAATCAATAATGTAGAAGTCATAAAATAAAAAATCTATAACAAAGTTTGTGCTAAAAAAACATTGGGTGCCTAAGACTTTTGCACAGTACAGTATGTCAAAATATGATTTAGATGATTCATAAGTCATATTTAACTGGGTGTTTCGGCTATAGCAACGTCAAACCGAGTCAAACACAAAACAAGAAGACAAAAGACCTGGGTTCAATGCCCAGCCTGGCTTGTGTTGCTATTTTGTTTAGTCGTTTGCTTTGATCCAGGTGTGTCATTGTGCTGTAAATGAGAGATGTTTGTGGGAATGAGTGAATGAGTCTCTGTAACGGAAATAAGTTTGTGTATTATGAGAAGGAACCATTTTTCCCACCAAATTTCTACCAGTTCTAGTAATCATGAGTAAGTGCTTTATCCTGGTTAAGGTTTCAGTGGATCTGGATCTTCTGATATACAGTGATATACAGTATTTATACAGTATTTCTGTTCTATGTGATTATACACACACTTCTGTACATTTACACATGAATATATTCTTCAGTGTAACATAAAAAAATCCTCTAAGACCAATACTTAATTATACTTCATCCACATTAAAGGAACATACAGCTGTCCCGGATAACGGTTAAACATATATCTGTGCTAAATTACTAACCGTAAAAAAAAGTGGCCTGACATCAATTATGAAGAATGATAGGACTGCAACGTTCTCCTTCCATTACAACACACAAGTCATCCAAAGCTTATTCAAACTACAGTGCTTGCATAAGTATTCACCCTGTTGAACTTTTCCACATTTTGTAGTGTTACAACCAAGTGTTACAAATGGGATTAGTGAAGCATGGTGGTGGGAGCATCATGTTGAGAGTTATAGTTGGCCTCAAAGTTTCTTCTCTGACTGATTCCCAATGAATTTTGGTGCTTTTTGAACAGCCTTCTCTAAGCTGAGTCACGGTTGTGCCATATTGTTTCCGTTTTTTTAATAAAGAAATAAATGGTGCATCCATTGAATGGGCTGAATGGGCTTCAGTTGTTAAAAACTTTTCTGTACCTTTTCTGTGAGGGCGTCATCAGAGCAGAGACTTTATCGTCGTAGAACTTCCTCATGGCAAAGCGATCCAGTGCCTGATCTGCGCTGTAACACATAAAGAAATCCATGGGTACAGTTATTAATATATTAACACATATATCACATATTTATTACAGCTTAGATATCAGTTATTTAATATATTTAAGAGTTAAACTCAAGTTCAGTACTAGATACTGAATCAAAACATGCAATGTTAGAAAGAAGGACACAAGTAGCACTGATGGGAAAACACACACACACACACACACACACACACACACACATGGAGCATGCAGAGAGAGTATCTAGTAAAGCCAGAGATTCCAGCATGGAGAAGCAGAATGTCCTGGTTAAGTAAACACAGGGGAGGGAAGGCTGTGTGTGTGTGTGTGTGTGTGTGTGTGTGGCTCCTCTAAACCAACACACATTGGGAACTCTTCAACAGAGGCCTCTCTCTGTGACTGTAAATGGACTGTGTCTATAAGCACACACACACACACACACACGCACTGTATAACCTCCTGCAGTGTGAAGGGCCGGCTCACACTCCACCTCACAGCAGGAGTGTGTGTACGGAGCAGATCAGCAGAGATACATTTGACAATGAACATTTAAACCAAATGAGCAGGTGAGCAGCACTGGCCGAGACAAACTTACGAAACACACACACACTGTAACCATGACAACGCTCTTATCAGTACTAGTGAGTAACAGCTAACTAACTCAGCTAGCTTGCTCAAAAGTTTACATCCCCACTGGTATTCTCTCATTACTTTATATGAATGTGCCTCATGAAGTCAAACCACTTGAACACTAAAGCTGTGTGTCATGAGATAGATAGACAGATAGACAGACAGACAGATAGATAGATAGATAGATAGATAGATAGATAGATAGATAGATAAAAATACATATAGCTAAACAGACAAACAAAAAAGTCACCAAAATCCAAAAGAAGAAGAAAAAGAATTCCTTATAGACAGTAGATGTCCACATTTATGTTACATGCAGAAATATCATATTGGTTAATTCATCATTAATAATGTATCAGAACCTGTGTTTTTGACGGTTTTTGATATAATGATGATGATAATGAGCGTCTGTAAGACTGCACACACATCAAACATCTTGTTAGATTCACCATGTCAATGTGAGGGTGTACAAACTTTTGCACTCAGTTGTATATGCATCATATTTCTTATAAACTATGTTAAAAACTATCTACAGTACAGAAAGATGTGGTAGTGTTATGTAGTGCTGATGAATGTGGAAATAAGGGCAGATTTCCCTTTTGCAACTACGGCAATAGTAAAATATTTTGACGTGAGGTACCTGGCGGAGATGTCCGTGAAGTGAACAAAGGAAGAGATGATCACTCCAATCCTGCCTTTACCTCCCTGCAGCACAGAAAAAAAAAAATTAACAAGGTTTGTGTGTGAATAATAATAATAATAATAATCATAATGATAATAATAATCATAACACAGCAAAGAAGAAAAAAAAAGAAATAAAAGGTAGTAAAAAAAAAATAAAAAGTAAAATAATAAAATAACACATAAGACAAATTCAATACATAATAGCAGTGAAGCAAAGAAGAAAATAATAGCAATATAAAATATAAATATAAATAAAATTATTTATATGAAATATAAATGTTAAAATATTAGAAAATATAAATGTGCTAAATATTTTATAAAAACATTACAAAATATTAAAATAATATAATGTAATATAAAAAACATGCAAGTAAAATTAAGGCAAATAATAAACATGAGTTAAATTGTTAAAAATATATATATATTTAATTAATAAAAAAAAATTTTAAATGTTTTTGGCTGTTGTTTTTTTTAATCAGTGACAGATGATGATCAACAAATGTTTATTGGCAATGTGTTTCAAATATTTTCTGTCAAATATTAAACTATTTTTGATTTCTAATTTCTATACAAATATACTGTAGCACTAATTAAAAAAAAACAGTATTTCTGACATGAGCATAAGAACAGTTATGTAATTTCATATAACACATAACTTTCCTTTCCTTTACCTCATACAGGTTTATGTTCCATCAAACATACCTCATACAGGTTGATGAAACATAAAAATTGTTAGGTAAATGCTAGCGTGTTGCTATAATTCTTATAAATAGTTATAGAGCATTCTGTAAACCAGCTCTAAAAGTAAAAAGGTGTTTACATGCTGTAGGTTTTTTTCCCTCCATTACAACACAGCTGAGCAATCATGGTAAAATCAGTGAACTTTCACTTGTTATTAACACTGGGCCTCATTTATCACACTAGATACGAACAATTTTTTTTGTAAATTGTTCACAGTAGAATTTACACAAGAAATGTGGTGTTTATGCAAATCCAGTTATAGATTGGCTTTGGGAACATTTTTGATCATTTACAGGTCATTTATCAAAATACGCATGCGAGTACGAAGAAAATTTACTGAAACTTTCGTAAATCTGGCACGAATTTTAGTTGAAAAACATTTACACACAACTATACTAAGAGACTGATAAATAATGAGGCCCAGTGTTAGCAAAAAGTGATTTATGGAGTGAACTGGCAACATTAGTCCTCATTTATCAAACTGGATATGAGCAGATTTGTTTGTAAATTATTTGTAGGAACATTTACACAAGAAATTTTGTATTCATGAAAATCCTATAATTTCGGAAAAAAAACGGAACACTTTATTAGAGCCAGCACTGTGACATTTTCCACATATATATATATATATATATATATATATATATATATATATATATATATGTGTGTGTGTGTGTGTGTTTTTTTATTGGTATAGACGTGCGTCAAAATATCTTTTCTTCTATCTCTGAGAAACTCTGCCGTTTATTCGTCATTTTCGGCTGTGTGAGCATCTCCTTTTATGGAGTTTAGGGGGTGTCACCAAATGCAAATCAGCTGTCCTGTGCACATGCCTCAGTGCTTCCAAAATTTTTGTAAAGCCAGTGTAAAATTTTAGTTCGGTTTGGTTTACGCAAACATTTACACACAACTTTAGTAAACATGGAAAACATCTCTCCATGTGTGAAGTACGAGAAATCTCACCCTGCAGTGGATGACCACCACGTGCAGCGGGTCGTTGTTCAGCCAGTTCTCCATGGCCTTACAGATGGTGCAGATCTTATCCAGAGGAGGAGCGTGCAGATCCGGCCAGCCCGTGTCTAAAGTCTGAGCAAAATCACAGACATCAGTGACTAACGATGTGCTGTAGATCATCAGATTTCTCCCAGTACAGCCAGGACATCCTAAACTCCTCCAATCAGATAGCTTAATCAAATTTTTCAGATGATTCAGTGATGATCAAATCATGATGATGAGAAGATTCATATCAGAATTCACAGAGTGGATTAGTCACGTGAGCTGTTACTATAGAAACATAACATAAAGTAGTAGAACAAGTGCATGCATATGAACCTTACAGTCTTAATGTCATAGAAGATTAATCAACACCTTCTGACCAATCAGAATCCAGAATTCAACAGTGGTATAAAAAAGATGTTTTTTTTTTTTTTAAACTGTTTTGCACTCGACTGTATGTACGTCGGGCGGTGTTGGTTCTAGCCTCTGATGACTAACACTGTCGTTACCAAACATGCAGTCAACACACTCCACCCACATACTCCAGCGCTTTCTGTGAGCCATTTCCAAACAGATCTATTTCCATTACCTTAGGGTTCATCTTGGTCAGGTCATGTTTCTTCTCTGACAGGTTGATCACCTGGAACAAAAACAGGAACATGAGCAAACCTTGGAGAAAAAAAAAAAAACAGCTTGGCTCTCTGGATGAGCTTGTTTTAATTTAACACACTGAGCGTGCAGAAAAGCGCAATACCACGAGTCACCACTAGGTTTACACTCAGTAGTGTAGTAATGTACGTCTGTGTATGACTGTGAATCCATGCATTTAATGTCAGCGGTGCACAGAGTGCACTGATTTTGTCTTTCAGGTTATCTAAAGAGGACTTTGTCTCTCACTATCATCCTGAATGAGTAAAAACAAGTCTACTAACAATGACATGAAAGAAAAGAGACAGAAAGAGAGAGATACGCTCATCACAAGACAGCAGATAACACTGGAGACTTCACGACTGAGTAAACACCAATCATTCTCTCTAATGCAGTAAAGATCAGTAAAGATCAAAGGAAATTAGTCAGATCATCAGCACAAGCCCCGCCCTTTTTAAAACTTGTTCACAGCATCTAAACATACAAGAATCAAAATATGTGTTTACTTTCGATCCTTCAAATGTATATGCTAAGACATTTATCTAACAATTCTATGTTGTTTCCTATACATTGCAATTCAAGGAACATTTAATCTGTCAGGATTTCTTAATTGTTTTTACATTTAATTTATGAACATTTCTGCAACGTTGCTGCAACATCTTTAGTTGTACGAATGTTAACAAATGTTTTAAAATAACATTTATAACATTTATAACAACATTGCAACAATATTTTAATTTCTTTTGGAACATTAAGAAATGTTTTTGCGTCACATTTAGAAATGTTTCTAAAACATAACAGCAATACTTTTAGTTGTAGGAATGTTAACTAATCTTCTTATAGAACAGTTATAAACATTTCATGTTTCAATTAATAAACACTTCTACAACATAGCTGCAACAGTGAGAATGTAGGAATGTTGCAAATGTCTTTTGTTGCAAAAAAAAAAAAACATTTCGTAAATGTTTCTTCAATGTTGCTGCAAATTTATTTGTATAAACATTAACAAATGTATTCATATGATGTTTATAAATGTTTCTAAGATGTTAAAGAAACATTTGTAGATGTAGAAATGTTAAAAAATTGATTTCTGCAACTTCTGCAACAAAAGTTTTCACTTAAACATTTCTACAAATTTGATGCAACATTTTTAGTTGTAGGAACATTAACTAATGGCTTGACATACATAGCATTTATAAATATTTCCACAACTTTGTTGCAACAATTTTTGCTTTAGGAGTGTAAACAAATGTTTACACTTATGCAATATTTGTAGTCTGGTGTCGTATAAATTGAGAAGTATAAATGTGTTTACATAACATTTATAAACGTTTCTATAACGTTGCTACAACATTTTCGTTGTAGGAACTTTAACAAATGTTTTTACATAACATTTATAAGCATTTTTACAACGTTGTCAAAACATTTTTACTTTGTATAAACGCTGTTGCAACATTTCTAGTTGTCGGACAATTGACAAAAGTTTTTAGTTAACATTTAGAAACATTTCTACAACTTCGCAGCTACACTTTTAATTGTAGGAATGTTAAGCAATGCTTTCAGATAGCAATGATGAACATTTCTACGACATTATTTAGTTTTAGGAATGTTATCATTTCCTAGATTGTTTTTTTTCTGTAACTCGGAAGGATGTGTGAACGTTCTACCAACATTTCGAAGTAAGCTATTATTACAGCAAATGTTTTAAAACATCACAGGAGCCTTATTTATGAAATTTTACAGTCTAACCTCCTTGTAGCCTCCAATAACTTTCTAATAATGTTCTCCGTTCGCTAGGATAACGGTTTAAACCCTACATTCCTCATGATTCCGCATCACTCAAAAGGATGTCCTCAAACCCATACAGTCGTAATGAGCGCATTAATTGCTGTTGTCTCGAAAGCCAGACTTTGAAAAGAGCTGTCTGTACAGACGTCCCTGCATGACGTTCATGAGACAAGCTGAAACTCATTCCTCCAGGGCCTATAATCCTGAGCTGCTTCTTCCAGCAGTCATTTCTCCTCCGCTAGCGTGTGTAAACACCTAGGCGTGTCTTACCAAATAGTTATCGGCGTGTTTCGACTTGAGCATGCGCGTGACATCCTTCAGATTGTGCAGATAGGTCTCCTCGGAGCAGGCCTGCGGGAAGGACACGGCGATGATGCGCTCTGTCACATAGGTCAGGTCAAGTTCATAGCCTTCCTCCATCTGTGCAGAAGAACACAACATGGCCGCAGGTTTAAACCGGATGGTTAAGGCTGTAAGGCATACAATCAGTACAATTATATTTTATTGGCCTTGTTGTAAAACATCACACAATTCATACAATTCTAAAAAACTGAACATCACCGCAAAAACAGAAAAGACAAAGCATAAAAGGTTAACTTTCACAATAAGCACAAAGAGAACACAGAGCTGAAATTGCTTGACATATTTGCTCTTAAAGGTTTTGCTGCACAAGGATTGTAATTTTTTTTATAGACGCTCCTCTTGGTAAAGAGGACAATTCACTGAATTGTCTACCTGAGGGAAGCATATACTTATTATAGCTTTACTAAACAGTTTATCTAGTTCACTAAAAGACTACAATAGGATCTAGAAAATACAATGAGAAACGGTCGATATATGTACCTTGTAAAGCTAACTAGTTAAACACAAATGAAATATCACACTAATTAGTGTGAAAATTAGTTGTTTGAATTAGTTTTTTTATGCTTGGCTTCGTACTCGCTTTATTGCCAGATTAGCAAAGCAAGCTAACTGTCCTAGCTACAGACACCCACCAGAGGCACCAACTGTCTCTATTTTTCTTTGTAATGTCTCTATACACATTTAAAGACAGGTTGTATATGACTTGATAAGATGAAATCACAGTTATACGTTTTTCTACCATTTTTGCGTGTCTGGAACTAAGTGCAGGTGGGAACTACAGCTCTGAGTGGGGAACTGAAAAAAAAAAAAAACGTCGGACCAGACAATTGGTCCGAGGAATCATTCCAGTGAAATATTTAGATTTGTCACTCAGTTCAAAGGTTGTAGCTGAAATCACGGCTCCATGTCATACATAGAAAATGAATGGTGGTCCGCCATTTTGTTTCTTGCTAGTTTGAACGTAGGGTAACTCAAGCTAAAATGTTGGCTGAAACTAGTTCCTGAATGTTAACTTTATTGCTGTGTTAGCCATACATTGGTTTTATATGATTTAAAGTGTTTAGCTAGCTAGATCAGATGTGTAGAATAAACTAGATTAACTGTATGGATTCACTTTTTGATCAGTTGCAGCGGCTAAATTCCCAAGTAGTCTCACTCAGAACTAAAATAGGCTATACAATTAGAAGGATCTTTGTCTAAGATTTTGTCTACGTGACTTTACAGAGAATTTGTTATGTATTTGTATTTATGGATCATGAATTAAATGCATTTAAAGAGCTTCTGATTCCTGATAATATTGGCACATGTGGCGCCCAGCAGCAAGCTAAACCCCGAGCACTTCCTGTGTTTCTAGAGCAAGGCTTCCCCTCGCATGGCTTATCTGTTCCTGCTTATCCTAACACAGCAATATCAACAGAGAGAAGAGATCCTGGCTCTGAAAGACCCATGGAGCTGTAGATCCTGATCCTGTGTGTTGTCCCGCTCCATTCAGCTCAGGAGGTGCTTCATGCTTCATGAGTTCGCTCAGCGTGGCAGAAAAACATGGTCGAGGTGAACTAGGAATGGGATTCAGAACAACTGATCAATCTCAGACCAGTTTACACTGAACGTTTCTTAATTTGTACGACGTTACGCTCTTCTATACTCAAGCATATGAAGCCTGACCTTCAGTTCTTGAGCAAGTTTGAAGTGTGAACATCTGAAGTATATTTAGTTCTAATGCTGACAGACATTTGCTTTTCCTGTGTGGTTCATCTCAGACTTCCCCTGCTGATTCCTCACATTTTACTGTTTATATATTACCCATTATGGGAAGGCAAAATAGAAATAGAAAAATAGTATATATACACGTTTGGCTGTTGAACAAATGATGCCTGCACGTTTTTATTGAAAATAAGAAAAACACCAAATGGGACATTCCCAGCTAAAGTAACGTCCCTGTAACGTTTGTCAATGTTCTTCTCTTAGTTTGCTTCATAATATTATTAGATTGTTGCTCACACAACATTCCCAGTTGATCAAAAACCTAACGTTATGGAAATGTTAGTGTTAATTTCCTAAAACTAAAAACAAACATTAACGTTAACATTATGGATATTCATACTATTAAACATTGTAGGAATGTTTATATTATAAAATATTCTTAAAATACTCAGAAACTTGGCAGAATATTCTATGAACCAAATGTTCCTAGAAGCATAATGTTCAGAAAATGTTCTGCAAACCTTAAAACCTTGTTAGCAGGGTTTGCATTCTAGTTTTAGCAACAAATGAAGAGATGATAGGAACGGTCAAAGTGCCATATTCAGTTTGTGCCTTAAGTTCAAAAGTTACATCAGTATTTACATCAGTATACATTCAAAACCTCATGAGCGCCTTGACGTTCCTTATTTTTCTGTCTGCATTACTGAGATTAAAACATGGATGAGTAATAATTTCTTGTGTTTGAACAGTGGTAAAACTGAAGTTATGCTCATTGGTTCCCGTCATCAAATTTCTAAAGTTGGTTCTCTGTCCCTGACTCTTGATGGCTCTGTTTTGGAAATCCAGAGTCGAGTGAGGAACCTTGGAGTTATTTTTGATGCAAATCTGTCTTTTGATTCTTTTGTCTGTTAAAACCTCTTTTTTCCACCTCAGAAATATCGCAAGATTGCGTCCTATGTTAAATTTTACAGTCGCGGAAATGCTGATAAATTCCTTTGTCGTCTCACGGTTAGACTATTGTAACGCCCTTTTAGCCGTAGTTTCTAAATCTACACTCAATAAGATGCAATATGTGCAAAATTCAGCCGCCAGGATTTTAACTGGGACGAGGATTGGTAGTCATATTACTCCAGTGTTAGCATCCTTGCATTGGCTCCCGGTCAGGTTTAGAGTTGATTTTAAAATTATGATGCATACTTTTAAAGCATTGCATGGCCTGGCACCACATTACCTTACAGAATTGTTACATCCGTACACTCCTAATCGTAGATTGCGCTCCTCTCAGTCAAACTTGCTGGTTGTTCCTCAAACACATCTAAGATCTATGGGTGATAGGGCTTTCTCTTTCTATGCTCCTGTCCTTTGGAATTCTCTGCCTCTTAAACTTAGGGAAGTTCAGAATTACGATATTTTTAAAGTTCAACTTAAGACATATTTTTTAAACTTGCATTTGCTTGTTGATTTTGTATTGTTTTTATTGTATTGTTTATATTGCGTTCAGCGCTTTGAGAAGCTGCTTTTAAAGGCACTTTATAAAATAAAGTTTATTATTATTAGTAGTATTTATGTGGAGAAAGTTTCTCGTATTCAGAATCAGGTTACACGGTTCCTTAAGTCAGTTTTCTGGGTGTGGTATTCAGATTATGCAAATCACCTGCATGTAGTTAATGCCTCTGAGGTTTCCAGATTTCACTCAAGTAGAAGCATCAGAGATGGGGTTTTCAATAACATTTAGACCAGCACATTTAAACATAAGTGTTTGTCTGTAAGTCTGAAAAAAATCAAGAATGAAAAATGCTGACTGAAGAAGCAAATATCTTTGTGGAGAAATTTAATATGATGTAATATAAAAAGGCTTATCATGTATAAACCTTGTCCTGTGTGATATTACAGTCTTAAGTCCATGTTCATAAAGACTTTTTAGCATCCATCTGAAAAAACACACATGTGCATAGCTGCTTTGTTTTGGGCGTGTCTGTTGGTGGGCGTTTTGTGCCATAATCCAATAGAGGCTAAAGGTAAACTGTCCTTATAGCTTTGAACATGACTTTGAATGACCGAAGCCCCGCCCTAGAAAGTCTTCTACATTCAATCAAAATATATTTCATGCACGACAACTTTTTACACCCTGACCCGCGTTGTCGAGAGGTGTGTGTTTGATGGATACCAAACAAGTCCTTGTGAACGCAGCCTAATTGTTTAACAGCTGGAAACCACAGCAGTGAAATCTCTTTTGTAAAACATTTTATGACGCTGTAAAAGCATAATAGTCACGCTGGATATTGAATGAAGTCTCCAAGCTTTAATCTTTCAGTTTATTGCGTGAGGTCTCTGAGCTTAGCGTCATGTGCAATGTGAAATCTCTTATATACAATACGATATCACATCACTGCTTTCACAAGACGGCTTTCGTTCTCTCCTTCTTCAGCAGTCTGTCTAAATCTCTGAAGGTCTTTTGAGGACTTGTTTGTTTTTGAAACGATTTGCTGCTTGAATGTGTCACTTAATGAAGTCTGACTCCCGACTCCAAACACACACGATAAAGAGAGCTGTAAATCCAAAAGTAGTGGTTGTGTGTGTGTTGTGTGTGTGTGTGTGTGTGTGTGTGTGTGTGTGTGGGCGGGGGGGTTGAGGGGGGTCTTTAAACACCCCCTGTACTCAGAATGAAAGGGGCGACTGTGAGAAGGAGGTCATCTCCAAGGAAACGTAGGGGAGGGGGATGAAGTTCTCAGGAGAGTTGCTTAATTAGACAGTAATGGTGTAGTTTTGTGTGGAATGAGAGCGATTAAGAGAGTAATACTGAACGGGCAATTTGCAAAAGTAATGGCCCCTTAATATTCCAATGTAGCAGAAGTGGATGTTAAGAATCTACTGTGGTATTTGCCCATGACACAAACAAACCTATTTATCAGTTCTGTGAAAGTCAATTGTAGGCCTCAGTATGCTTTTTTTTTTTTTTTTTTACATGCATTACTTAACACTACTTAACTTAACACACCAAATCACTTAACACACCGTAACGGTCAGGAGTAACACACCATAAGTAACAAATAACAAAGTAATTATCACTTGTTTTTATTTATATTTTCTTCAAATAATGGAGCAAACAAGCCATTATATTCATTATATTCATCTGTCAATAACATCAAGTCCATAACTGATATGAACTGATTTACTAATTCATTTGTTTTGTGGTGGTTATTAATGAGGATGAATGGTGGGTGCCAATATTTACACACCAACTCACCTAATGTTCAACATTACTAAATTTCTATTTAAGAAAACATCAATATGATGCTTGTTAACTTTGTTGTTTCGAAGTCATGAAGATTTTCCCTTTTCAGAAAACTCACTGACTGTTACAAACCTCTGACACTGGAGACTCCTTCCATAAATGTGAAGAGTACATGTTTTTTAAATTAACTAATGCTATAGACATAACAACAGAATGAAATTCACTTCCTCTCTGTCAGTTTCTTTGGCATTTTTGGCCATAACTGAAACATACCACAAAACACACACACACACACACACACACACACACTGAGTAGGAAACACCTCCATGTTCAATGTGACCTTCTGACCTGAGCTCCATTGAAGGGTTTAAGTATTGTTTTCTATAGATAACCTTTGCTGTTACTGTTGCAGTAACACACCCCATACACACACACACACCATTCAGGAAGCGATAAATCCACATGCAGACAGCTGATACTAAATTCAGTGTCTAGTGAGATATAAAACATTATAAACGCACGTATCCTGGTTGAAGTACACAGTGTGATGTGAATAACAGCACACAGCCATCACAGTCACAGTGTATAAGCAGAAACCATGTTCACACACAGCTTGTGTACCTGAAGGTCATATTTAAGCATCTAAAACTGAATTACTGCTATTATCCCTGTCAATAACTGGCCATTGTCAGTATCACTAATAGAAATGTGGAGATCATGTAATAAGTGGAAATGCAATTTCTCAGCTATTGTGTGTGTGTCTGTTTTTTTTTTCACTCCTGTGATCATCACTGTAATTTTTACTCCAAGTGCACAAGTTTCAGCATGTGTAGAGAGCAAAAACTCTGCATCGCTTCTGTCTCTCATCGCCTCGTTCATCATTTTCAGGAATGTATTCATTATACATGCAAACACGGATCATCTAGGGAGCATAAAAACAACTATGCATGAGATAATTAATGAAAATACAGTAATGTACACACTGTTGACTAGTGTATCAGTGGAGAAATGACATTTTGTTCCAATGTATACAAGCTATATAGAGGAATTGACCAAAAGACAAATTGACTTGACCTGACTGGGGCTCTAGTCAAGATACAGGGAATCATGGATAGCTCTGAATACCAATCTATTTTGGCACAAAGTCTGCAGACCTCTGTTAGACAGCTGAGGATGAAGAAAAAATTCACCTTCCAGCGTGATAACGACCCAAAGCACAAATCCAAATCAAAAAAGGAATGTTTTCAGAAAAAGAAGATCCACTTTAGGCTATTTTGGACTGATCCAGTCAGAGCCCTGATCTAAATCCTATCAAAAACCTGTGGAATGACTTGAAGAGGGCTGTGTACATGAGATCCCCTCACAATTCGGAGCACTTTTGGAATAAAATTGCCAAATCAAGATGTGCTTAAATTGGTAGACTCTTACCCCAAAACATTGAGTGCTGTATTACAAGCAAAATGTGCTTTAACAATAAAAGTATTAGTTAAGGGGTGTGCATACTTATGAAACTAGCTTATGGTAAGTTGTTTTGTTTTCTTTTTTTTATCTGTAAAACATTTCTATTTGTTTTTCACTTGAATTTTGTTGTTTGAGATTTTGTCACATTAAAGGTGGAAAAAGATCTGATATGATTTATCTTGGTTTCATTCGTTACATCAAAAAAACCTACAATTTTAACAGGGGTGTGTAAACTTTTTATATCCACTGTATATAATCCATAATGGTAATATGTGAAAACACTAGGGAAGATCAAAAACCAGAGAATTAGGAAAGCAAGGCTAAAAACAAGGCTTGATCACGCACGATACAATTGACAAGACTTCGCAAAGAGACAAAGACACGAGAGTATAAATAGTCAAACTAATCAAGAACTAATACAAAACACACAACTGGGTAATAAACAAATGACAAAACGAGGGCGGACATAAGACCAACACCGACACAAACTTGAGCACATTGTACTTGTCGCCATGGGAACCACGATGTGAAGGGGAATCGGTGACAGTTACAGTCTTTAAACTTTAATCTTTGCAGCACAGATTTATGCCTAATTTTTAATTTAATTATTAAGTTTATGATAATATGACATAATATGGCAGCACCTAAAATTTAAGATCACTGTTAAATCTTAGAACATTAACTATAGTGTTAAATAAATTAACACTTTATTTGAACTGCACCTAAATTTGGGCTTTAGCAGGGCATCATTACTCAAAGTTTTTATGAAGTAGTTACAGTTCACGTACGATTTTTATTATTTTTTGCAAAGCAACTAACATTACAGAACTGGGGTTAAGTGTTGAAGTGATCAAACCCCTGACCTCCTCCTGAGCTGCAGGCAAGTCGTCAGACTGCTGACCTACAACATCAGCAACTTCACACAGTGCTGGAAATGAGGGCTGAGTGCTTTTTACACCAACAATTTCCAAAAAAACATTGATTTAGGTAACGATTCTATCAACAGGTTTACATACACTTCAGCAATGGGATAATGGAAAACTCCTGGACTACATACATTCATCAGTAATTACAGTATATACTGCTTTGCCTTCCAATAAACCCAGCCAAAGATGAAAGATCTGTCATAAAACAGTGTTTAAAATGAAACGAGTTTACTGGTAAATTTTTATTCGGCTCCAAATTGTACATAATTCTGATCCTTTTCATGCTGCATAGACTTTAATTCAAAGGCAGACCTGACTTGTGTTAGGAAATCACTGTACACTTTCTGAAATATGTGCTTTTCCGTGTAGTTGGTTTGGAAGTTCCAGATCTTTGGCTGCGTAAAAAAGAAAAAGTTGCTTTACAGTTATTTTAAAAATTTTGGAAACTATGACTGAATCCAGAGTGCAGAGTTAAAAACAAAAAAAAAATCACTTTAAAATCCGATCCCAACTTTAATCCCGTTTACGATATCCCACTATTCTGGTCACATGACCACCTAAATAATGTGGTATGTGCTGTAATGTGATAATGATTATATTATTAGTGTGCATGTAAATACACTCACTGCTGTTAGTGTGTTAAATGCTTTAGCATGCTATTACTATTACAGGTTCCATTAAGACAGAGGCAGCATGCTGCTACAAGCCCACAAGGCACAAAGACGAGTCCAAAAGTCTTAAGGTGGAGAGGGATCACTGCTTTTGACACCTGGACTTGTTTTAACAGGCGCCTCTAGAACAGATCCCGACACCTGAAGAGCTGGACGCGCCACGTAGCCACAACCCACTGAGCCACTTTCCATGATGTATTTCACCTCATTCAGCTTCACCAGATAATTAAAATGCCTTGTCATATTAAATCAAGGTGACACAACTGTAATCTTAAAGATATTTCCACACCCGGATAAGTGGAGGCACGTCTTCAGGATTTCCAGTCAGCTTGATTTACACTCGGCCATTTCATGCATCATGTATAAGGATTATATCCGGAATATAAGTGCACTTACGGCACATTTACACAGATTTAAAACCAATCAAACCACTTCAGGATGTCTGAGACACGTTTTAAGCACACGCTCATACAAGTGTAAATATATCCACCTCTCTAATGTTGTAGGCCATAAGTGCAAAAAACAAAAGCAAAAACAAAACAAATCAGAAAACTCAATAACAAAACCAAAAACAAAACATCAAATAAGAAAACATATTAACAAAGCCAAAAACAAAACAAATCAGAAAACTCAATAACAAAACAAAACAAAAAAAACAAAAAAAAACAAATCAGAAAACATATTAACAAAGCCAAAAACAAAACAAATCAGAAAACTCAATAACAAAACAAAACAAAAACAAAAAACAAATCAGAAAACATATTAACAAAACCCAAAACAAAACAAATCAGAAAACTCTATAACAAAACAAAAAACAAAACAAATCAGAAAACATATTAACAAAACCCAAAACAAAACAAATCAGAAAACTCTATAACAAAACAAAAAACAAAACAAAACCCAAAACAAATCAGAAAAATCAATAACAAAACAAAAAAACAAAACAAATCAGAAAACGCAATAACAAAACCAGAAACAAAACAATAAATCGGAAAATGCAGCAACAAAACCAAAAACAAAACAGCAAATCAGAAAAATACAACAAAATCAAAAACATAACAAATCAGAAAACGCAAAAAAAAAAAAAATAAATAAATACACAGCACAGAGCGCATCAGGCTGAAATATGGAGGACACTGGAGAGCTGCAGGATGTTTAAGAGGAAATAGGAAATACGTTATTTTGGATATGCTGTCAAATTTGCACAGCATTAATATGAGCATGTAAACAATGAAAAGCTGCCTTATAAGGAATCCGGGTTACTGAGCAAAAAAGAATTACACTCACTATAGTAACACAAGTAAATTCACATTAAATTGTTTTTGCTAGGCTGAGTATAGATAACAGACTGTTTACAACAGCATGTAAAATCTTTAACATGGCAACTGACATCAAACGAAGAATAACACAAGGAGAAAACCCGGTCTGGGATGTCACTGTGGCTGAATTTCAAACTAGATTTTGGGATTAACAGAGACAGCGGTAAAAACATTCAGTCTGCCTAAAGATGTCTAAAAACCTCGCTAGCTATGTGCGGTTTCCTCAGATCGTGAATGTCACTCTGATCAAGTTTTCCGAAAAGCGTGCCATAGTGAAATATCCAGCCCTAATCAATTTCAGCTGATGTCCGCCATGTTCCTGCGCCTTTATATCATCATCAAAACAGAGAAGAGTGCTCACACACTCCTTACAGATGACAGCGCACGACGTTTTCAATTGTTTAAAATAAGCGAATAAACATAAAAAGAAGTGAATGAATGACGATGTGGATGATGATGGAGTGATGATGAGTAGCTAATAAAAGTAAAGCAAAGTGTGGCGTCTTTCAGTGGAGTTGGAATGAAATCTATAATGCTTTCGATTTTCTCCCTTTTTTTACTTTTGGGATGATTTTAAAATGCTAGAACCTTACTTGTGCTTGAGATTCATGCAAAAGAGAAACATATTTCAGTTCAGGAAAGTCTGTAGGACTATATATAGCAGCAAAAGGTCAAAGTTTCACCATGTGAAGGGTTTTCCCAGGCCGCCACACACATTATAATGTACATGATAAAGCAATTGGATTTCAGTCCAACAAATGAGAGAGTGTAAAAATGTAAATTGTTGAACTTTGATCAGGATACAATCCAGATTGAAGATGCATGACAAGACGAGGTGTAAAGAAGTCAAGATGACTTGGTGACTGAGATAATTGATCATCAATGCATTGGTTGTGCTAAAAAATAATGAAGAGGAAAAAAATGCTGAAATGTTTCAAAGCTGGAAGCTGCTCCCTTAAAGGTATTTTCACAGGGCTGCGGATGCAGTGAGGTGGACAGAGCGCTGATTTCAAATCAATAATCATGCTCAGTGGCTCCGCTCTACACCTGAATCAGCACACAGGAATCTGACACCCCGAGGGCAGAGAAGGGAAAGCCTTCAGAGTAATCAGACAAGCCGCTGATTTACTAACCATCTGCTAATACAGAACGAGTCTTTCAAAAGAGCTGCACTGTGGCTGAATATGGAGTAGGGCGTAGGGCGTAGGGCGTAGCACGTAGGGGTGATCATAAACACATCCGGGCTATTTATTCTGCAGACTGAAACTGATTTGTGAGGATGTTTGTGTGCTTTTATACCACAGCGATTCTGATTGGTCAGAATTTCCGGTTTAGATCAATGCACTCATTCTAATACATTATCGTTTCCATAGTAACACCTTACACAAGGATTTGTATGGTGGACTCTGTGCATAAACACATTGAAAAATTGTTGTAACTGCTGCTATGGTGACATTTTCTGTAAGTTATGGAAGGAGTCTCCAGTGTCAGTGCTTTGTAACAGTCTGAGGTAAAGCTGTAACATTCCACAACATTAAATGTAACAATAAAAGGATAAAAACTGTGACATATATATATATATATATATATATATATATATATATATATATATATATATATATATATATATATATATATATATATATATATATATATATATATATATATGCAATATATATAAATCGTGGCCATTGAAGATCACTGTGGTATAAGAGGAATAAAACACTTCGGGACATGCTGTTTAAGGAAAATAATCAGCCGTCAATCATCAATGATTTCTTTCCTATAACACTCTGTATTTTATTCCTGATTTAAATGATCAACCTCAAACT
>CM040457.1:4654231-4670652 GCA_022758105.1 Pangasianodon gigas | reverse complement strand
TAACGGAATGTGAAGACTATAAAAGACAGATTATACAGTGTGTTTCACATGAATATATGAATGGAGTCTGAATCGGTGGAGTAATTATTGCTAAATCCCTGCTAAATTACTGCTACATTCTGCAAATCCCCTGATTCATGGAATCTGTGTCAACAGTTACAGTAGACGTTTCATATCTCTCTGGATCCCAGGAAATGGCGGTCTCACGCAGATATATGATCTGTTATCACCCACGCACAGCTGCTCAAAGCGAAAGAGAGGACGGCTCAGCTAAGCCCTCGGGAACACTGCTCAGACGTGAATGTGGTTGAAAAAGCATATTCATGCAACATAGGTGGTCGATCTTGGTGTGGTATTCAGATACCGTTCCCATGGAAGATAAAACCAAGATCTTTACATGTTTGTTATCAAGCAAGATGGCAGCAGGATGGATGAAGTCTGGGATGGCAAAAGATAATGGCACTCTGAGGAACTCTGAGACTCTGAGCTAACTGCTTGTGAGTTTGAATCACAGGACTGACTGAGCACCACTGATGGCCCCTTGAGGGCCCCTTGAGCAAGAACTATAATCCTCACCTGTATTAGATTTTGCCTCATTGATCACTAGGTATGTTCCTCAGGTCCTGGTTCCAGGCGGGAACTGGTTTGAAATTAGCCTGGAATATTTATAAAGTAAGATGTTTACAGTTCTGCAAAACTTTCAAATAGGTGTTTGACTAAACACAACGATTTCTTAAGAAAGCCAAAAGATTTAAGGATTTCCATCAAGTGAATGATGTGAGGAAACTCAGCAAAGCGCCTTCCGACCAAGCACTATATCAATCTCCAAAAATGAAACATCTTTGACTGTTATGCTCACAGTCCACCTTCTTACACAACTACATCTACATATCTACTAATACTGAAAGCTCTCTTTTTACTTGGCTAATGATGAATCATTATAAATAGGCTTATATGTGAAAGCTAAGCACTGAGGGGAATTTGCTGCTGTCGGTGCTGCTGTTATAGAGAATTAATCAACACCTTCTGACCAATCAGAGTCAAGAATTCAACAGCACTGTGGTGCAACATTGTATATTGTAGGTCTGGCCAATAGCAGTGGTAGTATTGCTAAGGTCTTAATGATATTTGCTGTAAATAAATAAATAAATAAATGTAAAACATAAATGGTACTAGAAATATTCTCTGGGATTTGTTAAATACCCCTTTGAATATGAACATTAGACTGCATCTGTGATGTGGTGGATTGACCTCCTGATCCCGTCATTGCAGTTGTCAACACGGCTAACCATAGTGATAAGCCACTGAAGATGACATCATCCAGAGATAAACTGCTTAGCCTTGGCTAAATAACAAACCATGCCACTTTCGAAAGCAGACTGTGTCTCATTCCGCTAATTATTATTATTAAGTGGTATTTAGCATTTCCTGTGGTTTACTTTCTCTCTTCTCAATCTACCCCGGTTCACATTCATGGTGTTTCATGAACTTGTGATTTACGCTGCATAATGCTGTTTTGGAGATTTTGGTTGGCCAGTCATCAGAAATATATTGAGGCAAGACTCTTTCGGGGGTCTTTGTGGTCACATTAGAGATTATGTTTGTGTCTTTTGAGACTCAGGGAGCTGCCATTCATTGCAAGAAAGAAAAATATCCACAGACTTATAAAAACCCAAGAGCTTTGAAACACAAAACCCGACACCTAGTTCACATGGACTTGTGTTGGAGCTGACAGAAAAAAAATGGCCAAACATGCTGGGAAGCTTGCAGAAATGCTGTAATTAATAGTTACACTTTTCCTACATGCTCAACAGAGAGATAAAAGTTATCAGAAAAAACTTCCCAGAGACTGTGACTACTGGATGGGGTTATCTTCTCGGGAAGCATGGAGGACCTCCAGCCGTTGGAGATCACTCGGTGTCAGCACTGAGTCAAACAACAGAGCGTGATTAATGACGCTCAGGGCCGCGTTGAACCCCAGGCGACAGCAGGAACACCGTAAAATGCAGCAGGAAGTCGGGTTCGGTGAGGGGAGAGAGGAGGCCATTAGTCAGGAATGTGACCTGGCTCAGAGAGGTGGAGGAAAAGCCTTCTGTGATGACCACGGGTCAGAAACTGAGAAATGTCGAAAGAACGTTTCCACACTTGGAAGACACCTCGTCGCATAACAGTGATAACTAACAGCATGTCAATCAATCGAAGAAAAAAAAGTGTTTGCTGGGGAGTTGGGAATTCTTGGCTTTCTGAACAGGTTCCTCTTGGAACCCTGTCTGAAACATAAACACTGGAGTAGGGGTCTACGTTCCCAGAAATAAATAAAGGCTGGGGCCAGTCATTTTGTCAGATCGGCCACGTTAGAACTTTTTCTACTCCAAATATTAAGCCATTGTACTCACTGCAATGTGGCTATTAAGAGGCAAGACCATGTTCATAATCATTCACAATCTTATTTACGCAATCTTTTTTTAGTTAGAAAAAAACACGGTACGGTAACACGGGTATTTTTAAAAGGTAGAAAGGTTTTAGGCGGTAAATTCTTTAGGCTACAGAGACTACAGAGACTTTCTGCTTTTTGAAAATACCCATGTTGCTGTACTGCGGTACCATGGGTCCCTGGAGGAGGAGTGGTTAGGCCATGGCGCTCTCATCACCACAGGTTCGATTCCTGGCCAGGGAACCAACCCCTGCCACTGGGGTTGCACAAGACAGTGCACTCCCAGTGCCGTCCCCAAGCCCAGATAAAATTGGAGAGGGTTGCATCAAGAAGGGCATCTGGCGTAAAAACTGTGCCAAATCAAATATGCGGATCAATGATCTGCTGTGGCAACCGCTAACGGGAACAGCCGAAAGAAGAACAACAACAGTACTGCGGTACCATGCGACTTGCAAGCCTTATTGTGTTTGCAGAGAAGAGGAGAAGTTAGGTTTACATTATGAGCCTGGTAAGTTGGTAATCAGTTTTATTGAAATAATATAGTTTTAGAGGTAGACTTGGTTAAATTATTTCGGTGCAGAACATGGCCTACAGAGCATTCAAGTGAAAGTCTGATACGTTGATATGAAGCATATGCTTGTGACAGAATGTTAATATCGCTAGTCTTGCTTTTTATTATTTTTCTAGTGTCAATTGTGCCTTGTCCTGCTTTCTTCCAACCTAGCAAAGTGGAAAAAAATGTCATCTGATTGCCTTCATGGGAGATTCAGTCCACTGACTAGATAATGTGGGGTTTTTCTTTTGGTATCTTCGCAAAAAGTAATCATATACCATATGTAATAATTATTTCAGAGCCTACTCACTCTGAAATAATAGAGCGGGGAGGAGGGGGGTGCCAGTGTTGCTTGGGGGGAGTGGTCAGGCTTGTTGTTAGAGATGCACCGCCCTCGCCGCCTCCCCAGAACCACCTATGCTTGTCATTGGGGTGGTACCATCAAGGGTACATCTTTCGTTCCCTTAGTGTGCATCTTTTACCTGGGAAGGTGCATGTGGTGTAGCTTTACCTAGCTTTAGTAAGAGTTAGTAAAGCTTTAAAGTAGATACAAAAAGTACAAAAAATGTACCCTTGATGGTACTCCAGCAACAAGGAAAAGTACAGTTTAGTTTCTTTATTTCTGAGAGTGTTGCTATAGCCTTATTCCCACAGATGGACAAGCCAAGGACATCTTGGTCCTAGATTCAATCTTTTTCTGGTTGTAATGCTTTACATCTGGTCAAGATATCCACTGATTAATTAACTTTACCATTTCTGAGAACGTCAGATATAATCACACCAAATGCTTAGAACGCGAGAATTAATTTCCGTTCAACCTTTAAAACCTTATGCTGCTTGCTGCTTACAAACATTTTTTACTCAACACTGAATCTGGACACTAAACAAAGCAGTGGAATCTGGTAGAAAGAGTCCAGGGAGGAGTGAGAAGCTATTTTAGCCATGTTTGTTTAGCTCTTCTGGAACTTTAACCTGTATTTGTCTCGCCTCCTACATTGGACATTCTACAGAAAAGAAAAAAAAATCGGCCGGAAACAATATAGAGCACGCTGACTGGACAGAGGATCCTGTGGGCTCCGTAACAACTTCTAAACCAGCTCAAAATTACGGCCTCCGAATCCTGAGAGCCAAAAGAATGCGGTTTAAAATGATGACGTTTTCTACCATATTTCCCATTTTTCCCACTCTGTCTTTCCTCTTAAAATATATCTCTTGCTTTCAGGGTTTGTGTTTTCGTCTCTCTCGTGTTCTTTTTATGAATCTGACACTCTGCTTGCAACATTTTAGAAACTCCATGCTTGGGACTGCCACTTTGTGGTCCAGTAGTCCCCAATGGTGCCTGTAATGGTTCACACATGTTAGCCTTACGGCCGCTCTGCGTAGAAAGGACACAGTACAAAGGCTGAGAAAGGGCAGGCAGCTTCTATATCACTCTCAGCCATGGTTTTGTTCTGTCAGATCTCTCCATCTGGGCTTAAATACACTAACGGACATATGCTTTCTGAACACAAACAGGGATAGCACCAAGGCCAGCAGCTAATGTTAGCAGGGCTATGCCTTCACTTGCTTTCAAGGAAAAAAAAACATAAATGTAAGGCTCTGTGTTTGGCATTGTCTTATTTTTTGTTAACAAATGGCTTAAAGTGGATTATTTTTCTTTTCTAGAAGTACGAATAACAGCACCACCACTGGTCACAAGTAAAAATACACAGCAGAATGATATGGAGAAGCGAGAAGCGAGACTGGGGCTGATTTCGTTCTAGCTCAGACTGTAGATTCATGCAGCCTATCAGTGACAGTTATGTCAGATGATTACACAGAGTGACACACCCCCTAGATTTCCTATGCATCAGGGCTAATGATGCAGTCAACTTACCTATGAGGCGGTAAGTCAAAGCTCGGAATTTAATTTTCGAGGTACAAGTGGGAAAAAATCATGGACGCCTCCATGTTCTTTTTTTGTTAGCAACAAACTAGCCAGCTAACCATGAAGAGTGATGTATATTTTCTTCCTCAAAACAGTGAACTGTAGAGTCAGTGTTGTAGATTTAACACACGAATATGTCTGACTGAATTAAAGCAAATACTTGTATATACAGTATAACTCATGGGAGCAGCCATGTTGATTTGATGTCACTTGCTGAACTCAAGAGGAACTTGTAGTTGAGAAGATTACCCTGAGTTTACGAGTAGGAATTCATGTTGAGGAGGTGTTTTCTTTGGATTTTCCTGTGGAGGAGGTTGGGAATTACAAGTTACAACCTCTAGTTGAACGCAGCATAATTTATTTAACCCCGCTTCCATATCATCATATACTCTACATAATGGAATACATTGCATTAAATATGAACATGGTGGATTATTTTTTCGAGCACTGATTTCTAAACATGCCTTAGGAGGAGGAACTAGAAGTAAACAAGCTAAGCAAAGATCCTCCAATCAAAATACAAATTACAAGAAGGGACAGATTTGTGTGGTTTGAATGAAACAGCAGGCTAATGGCAAGCGCAGCTTTTCTGCTTACCATGCATGCTATTCAGAAGAGTAGCCTTTTCTGACTTTAAAAATAAAAAAATATTGATGACGAAAGGTATTTCCTGTCTGTCGTTCACATCACTTATCTAAGGTAGAAAGTTCAGTGTGCATATATACCAGGTTTTACGGTAACCACCTGGCGCTTGAGAAGGAAAAATCTGCCACTCGTCTGTTTGCACTGAGATGCATTAAGACACTAGAAAAGTTTATCTTCATGCTCTCTTTCTTCCTATTCTAGCCATCTATGAACTATTGTTAGCTATATTCTTGTCTAATGTTAGCTAAGCTAGACATACATTCATAGATTTTATTTCATATTAATGAACTCAGAAAGCAAGAGCACATCTTTCTCATGTCTTGAGAAAAATCATGACAAGAGGAGAGATTTCTAATGTGAGATTAAGGAAAGGGGCGGGGCTTCCAGATGGTGTCAGTTAATATCAGAAAGTTCAAAACACCTACTGTCAATCATTCCAGATTCGTATGCTGATTGGCTCATTTGCCGGTCTGCTATGATGAGATCTCGTGTTATAAAGCTCCGCCCTAATGGTTTCGTAATAGTAATATTGAATTAGGAGCATTTTAATATTGTGACCAGCCATCACTGGATCTGATCCATGTTTGATCTCAGATGTAGTCGTAGACAAATTAAACAAGGTCAGCGATGTTAAAGCAAAAGGAACTAAAAGGGGGTATGGTGTTCGTTTTAGACTTTGATGCTTTGCTGCTTGACGCAATATGTCGAGTCGCCTGAAAAAATCATTTACAGGAAAAGTTTATCTTGGCTTACCACAGTCATGTAGCTTGTTTTCACGAATGATATACTGTATGTTTAAATCCGAGAGGGTAATTCCAGTGACTCATGGTGATCCTATGGCTTTCCATTGGCTACACATGGCTTGTTTTGGGAGTTAATCAGCTGCAGAAGTTACTTTGGATGTAGACTTAAGTTTTACACTCTGCAATTTCAGCTGCCTTTTAAGATAATCCCAACAAAGTCTTGTCCGAAATCGATAACAGACTGTGTGATAACGTGTGTTCTCCATGTCATTTTATACTATATGATGATGAAGATCCTCTAACGATAGACCTGTGATTTAAAAAAATTACTATGATCTTCTTACGTCATCAATCAGCTTGTGCAGAAAACAGGCTCGCATTAACACAAACAGGATTTTTAACATGAGCTTGGAGTGATAAGGATATTTTTTCTGTCCATTAGCATGTATCGTTTATGTTTTGCCATCGCCGCTACCTTATTTGTAGCTGTATCGTGAGTTGAGGATAAATCTGTGCCATCCTTCTATTGGTGGCTTTTAGACAAACATCGTAGCAGCACTTACACTGAGATTTTAATATAAACAAATTCCTGGCAGAACTTTGACATCGGCTGTCTTTGGTCAGCACATCACATTATACGTCGCGTTCTAAGACTACCGATCTCCACGATGTGCGATTTTTGTCTGCGGCAGCAAAATGAGGCTGAAAATTGTACAATGTAAAGCCGGCTTAAGAGAGAAATGCGTGAAGGTAATGTCGTGAGAAGCTCATACAAATATGAATGAGTGAGGGCAAAGTGGTGTATGATTTCACACAAATGAAGAAAGAAAAAGAAAGAAAAACATACGAATGCTAACCTTGCCTCAAACCATAACCTTAACCTTTTTAACTTCTCATAACATTTGCCTCATTCCAGTTGGTTCAACTGTTCGACTCTGAACAGGTCACAGGTTTAAGGTGCCTTTAGAAATATTACTTACACACGTCATTAATAATCTTCACAGCAGCCGTGTCAATGATTAGAGGAAAAACACTGCACTTTATCTCTTGCCCTCTTTCTCTGTTGCACAAAGGCGTGCCAACAACAGCAAGAAAAACATGAAGGACTTCCTCGCTCGCTGTGCATCAACATAACATATGCTTCCAATTAGCACGAGGTCCGAACCTCAGAAGGTAGAAAAGGCTAAAAAACAGAGGAACGTAATGAGAAGCCTTCACTCTCATTCACTCTCACAGCTCAATGAACTCTCTCTCTCTCTCTCTCTCTCTCTCTCTCTCTCTCTCTCTCGGTAATAACCCTCTCTTTCCTGACACGCTTCAGACTCTGACACAGTCCGTAATAATCCACGAGAACAAAACACTCTGTGAAGATTCATTCATCCATGACATGGACATGAACAAGTCGATGAGAGAGGAATGAGAAAGATGGATTTGGAGTGAGGAGCATGAAGTGGAGCAGCTTTCTAATGAGCTTACCTTTGAGTTTAAAAAGTCCGCTTCTTCTTCTCTTCTTCTTCTTCTTCTTCCTTTTCTTTTTCTTCTTCTCCTTTAGTATTGGTACTAGCAGGAAAAGATCAAACGCATCTCCTCACGGTTCCAAGGAGAAAGTTTTTCGCCATCGTAGTTCAGCTGGAGATAGACACCACTGCTTCAGATTCAAGCTTAAGTCCAGGATGTGTTTGTGTTTTTAAGCAAAATGCAGCAGAGATTCTTCTACACTCACGTTCACGTTCAGGACCAGATCTCTACTCTGACTCAACTGCAAACTCTGAGAGAGAGAGAGAGAGAGAGAGAGAGAGAGAGAGAGAGAGAGAGAGACGCCACCACAAGCCCTAGCATGAGTCCTCCCCCTCTGATCCCGCCCTCCCTCTCTCTCCCTCTCTCTCCCTCTCTCTCCCTCTCTCTCCCTCTCTCCCTCTCTCTCCCTCTCTCCCTCTTCCGTCTTTCCCTCCCTCCGCTCCGTGGTGGTGGGGTTGAAGCCATGGATTTGGGGGAAGGGGGTTTAGGTAGAACAGGAAGGCACATGCCTTCGCACCAGAAACGACGGTGATGTTTAAAGGATTTGATTTTAATGGATTTAGTGGATGCCAAAGGACAGAAAGAGAGAAAAAAATCGTTTTATTTGTTGTGTGATTTCTTAATCTGAAATTCTTAATTATGGCACTGTGCTTTTAGTGAATGCACTGCTTAAACACCACATAAAGGCATGTAATTTTAGGGTAAACATGCCAAGAGATGGAATTAACTTTCATGCAAAAAAAAAAAAAAAAGGTTTTTAAGGGGTGGCATGAAATGGTTCCACACGGCTGACATTTTCATTGTTGTTTTATCATTTTTTCTGTTTAAATTTTCATGTTTTTTTTAATCATTTTCCACCAAATTTTCAGTGTCCTAAATTTCGGTGCATGCCTAATAAAGGTAACGGATGTTAACTATATACGTGTCTAATGTTAGGTAAGTCGAACGTACATCACTAGTAGATTTTATTTCACATTAATGGACTCAGAATATGTGAGGACACCGTGTCAGTGCATCTCTCAAGTGGGAAAACTGAGAGAAAAACGAGATGAGACACAGGCCAAAATTTTACTAATGTGAAAAAGGGTGCAAGGGGCGGGGCTTCCAGGAGATCAGTTAATATCCGAGAGTTCCAGATTCACACGTCTACTGACATATCTGTTGTATTTATTTCTCATTTTCGCATATTATTGAGTGATTGAGCTCGTACCACCATTCTACACAAAATGCGTAAAGATTGGGGTGTTAAATTCATGTGTGCAAATTCTTAAATTCACCATAACGCCTGAGTATAAGACTTTCTTTTCCCCGTGGTCGGGTTTTTTGAGCCTCTGATTGTCAGTGGACCTCTGCACTCCTGTCCTGTTACATTGACGAAGGAATGCAGAGTTACATAACTGAGCTTTGTGTAGGACAGCATTTAATAGCTGAAGGAGTGTCTGGCTTAATTATTTACTTTGACCAAAGGCTGCCAAGATTGACAGTTAAAACCAGAACCAGGAAGCTTTAGCAGAGTTAAATGACTTCTGAATTTAATGAAGAACTCTTCTGTAACAGGGTTTTAGCTTGACAGTATTCTAGTATTCTTAGACCTGGACCTATTTGTACTAGTAGGAGGATATAAAATTAGTATCCAGTGAAACAATTGACCAACTGACATAATTATTTCTCTAAAGTGGATAAATCAAATCATTATATCAGCTTCTACTACCTTTTAAGTCAGTTCCTCATGAGCACCTTTTAAAAAGTCATACACTAGGACTTAGTATTAGGACATACTGAATAATATAAATGTCCTAACTGAAGCTTCAGGGTAACAATGTACAACAGATAAGTTTTTTTTTTAGTTTATAACCCAAGACTCATGCTTACTTCAGCGTTTAATCTCACCTGGATAGTGTAGATTTGTACCTAAGAGCTGCTGCTGTAATCATAAACCCTTTCCTGTCTCTCATCCCAGGACTCTTATTCCCAGCATACTCATACTGAACATCCTGTAAACACACTCAGTACTGTGGGTCTTTACTCTTCTACTCTTCAACACTTTCAGTTAGAGTCTCAAGGTTTCTTCCTCATGGCGTTTCAGGGAGTTTTTTTTTTTTTTCCTCACCACTATCACTTCTGGGATCTAGCATCTGGATTTCTGTAAAAGCTGTTTTGTGACCAAACTGAGTTGAATTGAAGTGTATTTTATTTAATAAAACAGCTGCATAAAAGTTTATATACTGTATATATAATTAAAAGCAAGAACCAACCAACTTTCTAAGCAACTGACAGAAAGCTTGACAATACTGCAACAGTCTCGACATGTACAGTCTCGTAATATTGTCATCATTTTATTTCATATTATTTATCTTTTATTTGAAATCAATTGCAGGAACCGTGCAACCGTCCAAGCTAAGACTTGCAGTGTACTTGTGCATATCACAATAAAGTGCTTGAATCTTGAAAGAAAGCGATTGATCAGAAGGTTGAAATGTATATTTTTAGAGAGATTGTTTTAATGGGGCTGTTCTCTCCAGCGAAGAGCGCCCTCTGTGGGTGAACTTTAGCACCACGCTGTGTTTTCTTCAGCGTTCACAGAAATCCTGCTGGTTCAGGTTAAGGATAACTTCATGGGTCCATTTGGATATCCCAAGGATATCCAGTTTCATCACAATCATTTTATTAGAAAGTCTGAAAAGGATTACATAGAGCAGTGGTTCTCAGAGTGGGGTCCGTCATGCACAGCCACGGGTCCACAGGGCCGATATGAGTGTTTAGGAGTGTTTATTTTCTTACAGTGCTGGAAATCACAACCATTATCTAAATTCTTATTCATTTTATCAATATTAATTTCTTAGAATTTCTTAGTATTATATTTCACTTCTATTCAATTTAATTCAAACCTTGATCACTCAAAAAGATCATAATAATAAATACAAATAATGTGGACCTAATGTGTTCTGTTGATGCAAAGTTCAGGAATAATAAGATCTATGGTTGAAAGAAATTATTTAATAGTATTATTTAAATTATTTAATAGAATTATAATAGTACACATTTAGAGCTGTAGGTTTGAATATTTGGATTGTGTTCATATAATAAATCTATACTGAAGGAATCTGTGGAATATAAGGCATTAAATGGGGCCCTAGATGCAAAAATAAATAAATAAATAAATAACCTATGAGATATAGTGCTTAAAATATCATTTTAACATTGGTGTGAGTAACAGTAAATATTTAATAATATTCATAATAATAATAATATTAACTATGCAGTCATCAGGTCACAAGAATGTAATGAAATTTGATGGTATATCCTGTTAAGCATGTGTTCTGAAATAAAGAGCGCATGGTTGTGTGTTGGAGCATTTACACTGTTGTTTGAAGTCTTGGCTGTACTTTGAACTTCGCAGAGTATCCACCTCGCTTATCAGCTCAGTGTGAGTCATGTGGTTAGAGATTGCTCCTGGATAATCTGCTCTTTATGTGAAAACGCTGTTGGACGCTGAACCACCGTGTCCTATTAAACAGTTAATTTGGGCCATCCAAAAATATCTAACAAGTAAATATATCTTGAGTATAGGAAAATTCAACTGATATTTCTCTTTATTAGATATTTTTAAACAAATATAAGATTATTGTGCCCGTTTTCTAGATTTCTAGATCTTGTTACTCATTTACTCAAGCTTGAAATAGTCTTCTTCTATTATTATTAGATCATTTTGCTTATTTCAAGCATTTATTTCTAGAAAGAAGCAAAAAAGATCCCTCTCTCCTATGAGGCTGAGGTGTTGGAAGAATGAAATAAACCTTTGTTTAGCAGTATTTCTACAGGAACTTAATATAGTTTTAAGTAATGTTTTTTACTTTTATTTGATGGCTATTGCACCAGACTTGAATCCTCTCAGCACTTAAAATGTAATGTCTGCCTTCAAAACTACAACAGCAGCTCTGTGAATGCAAATCGCAGGTTTATATTAATGCGCTCGCTCTAATGCGTTGTCGTTTCTATAGTAACAGCTTACCCAGGGATTTGTATGATGGACGCTCAAATAAATAAATAAATCTAAAACTGATAATAAACAGATAAAATAAGAAAGAAGAAGGCATAATCGTCGGTATTATGAAGATGAGATGTTTATTTAACATTTAGGGAAGGAGTCTCCAGTGTCAGCGCTTTGAAACAGGAAGTTTTATGACATGGGAAACACTTCGCGAGTTCTCGGGAACGTGCCAAAAAAAAAAGAGAGGCTGGTGAGGTGTAGTAAACAAAATGGAAATTCATGAAGTCAGAATAATGGGAAGTATTTCCACTCTCCCAAATTTTCCCACATGACATTACTGCAGCTTATTTTATTTCAAATGTATTAGGTGTCTTTGTAGAAGCCGGTTTAAAAATGCTCTATATTGAATTACTAATAAGAAAAATCTAAGGTTAAACAGTGAGTATTACCGTCCCGTTTAAGCACCGAACGGACTCTGACCAAGGTTGTGACAAAGTATAATCAAAAGTTCTTCCATCTGCCTGGTGGAAATACACGTCAAGCTTTAAATCAGTACACTTCATGAGCTTGCACGTAACAACAATGACACCATTGGCTTCCTGGAGACTGCACTGTCTGTCAGAGTCAGTGGCCAGGTTTATGGTACATTGTGTCTCGGAGATGGATCTGTTTACGCAGACAAGCTGCTCCTTGTTCATGGTGGTCAGACTCACTCCCCTGAAGGGCGGGGGATTAGTGCAGTAAACCTGGCTCAAGTCCTCCACGGTGTTGCTGTTGTAGTACAACCACTCATGAAAGTACGTTAGGTCACAATCGCAGCGCCAGGGATTACCACCGAGCCGCAACAAACATTCGAAGTCTAACAGCTCGAAGATGCCATACGGCAGGTTCTCCAGTCTGTTCCTGGCCAAGCTGAGGCGCGACATCCTTCCCTGATCTGTGAAAAGGTCTGCTTCTAGCGAGGTTAGGTTGTTCTTCTGTAAATCAATGACACTGATTTGAAGCAGTCCTCTGAACACAGTGCTGGCTAACTCCTGAAGTGCATTCTCAGACAAGTCCAGATGCTCTAAAGAGGAAAGGTTCTGGAAAAGTTCTGCAGGGAGAGAAGATAGCAGGTTCTGAGACAAGTCCAGATGAGTGAGATTGTGAAGGCCAGTAAATGCGGCAGAGGATAGTTGGATCAGGGAGTTCCCTCTGAGCGTGAGCTTCTTCAGGTTGGAAGGGAATAATCCAGCATTCAGTGCTGTTATTTTGTTATCTCTGAGATTCAGTTCCTCCAAGTTGTTCAGTTGGCTGAAGATGCCCGGAGTGATTCTGGTGATCTGGTTACCTTGCAGGGACAGAATTTGCAGCTGAGGGTTTCCACTGAAAGTGTTCAGGGACAGATAGGTGATCTGGTTCAAACCTAAATCCAACTTCTTCAGCTTTCTCAGCTTACTCGTGCATATTGTAGAAAGCTTGTTGGAGGACAGATTGAGCTCTTGGAGGTTGTAGAGCTTGTGGAACAGATCCCTGTGGAGACTTGTGAGCACGTTTCCTCTCAGTTGAAGTGTCTCAAGCTTCTCAAGGGAGTCGAAAATGCTTGGTGCTAAAAGTGTTATCTTGTTGTTGTTGAGAAGAAGTTTGGTGAGCTTGTCCAACTTATTAAAGGTTTCAGCTTCTAAGGCCAACAAATGACTCCCGCTAATCTCCAGCTCCTCTAGACTCGTCAGACCTTTAAAGGCGTCGTGTGAGACATTCTGCACTGGGTTACTCAAGAATACGAGTTTGGTCAGGTTTCCCAGACACTTCTGAATGGTGATCTTTCTCACACCAGATGCTAACACAATCAGAGCTGTCGTCTGTACGGGGATGTCCACTGGCATGGCCTTCATCAGTGGATCTGAGCAAATGACAGTTGTTGCAGAGAAACACTGGCATAGTGAAGGGCAGGAGGTGCTGGCAACGCTCGGGACAGCATTTAGGCAGAACTGAAGCAGGAGAAGCAGAGCAACCGCATGGCGGATCTTCATTTTCTCCTGGAAAAACAAACAACAAATGAATGTTTGTTTCTCATTTCAGTATTGCACTTTGACACTTTATTATATCTATTGTAAAAGTTGAAAAAAAAAACATTTTATAGGAAATGAATAACCTTTAGTGACTTTTAATGATTATTGTTATGTTTATGTTCAATGTAAAACACACTTAACATTCACTTTGTTAGTTATGTAAGGAATTAAAACTATGGGGTGTTCTGTTACAGAAAAATAATCAACGATGAAGTTGCGTTACTATTCCTATCACAAAGTTGATTGTTTTCCTATAACAGCATGTGCTGTAGACGTTTATTCCTCTTATACCACAGCAATTTTCCAAGGTTTTATTCATTAATGAACAACACGTCAGACTTTTTAGCCATTTATAGTTACATTTAATGTTTGTGAAACAAGTTAGTTTCTGTTCTCATTTGCTTTACAGCAGCTATAAACAGTCGTTCCTTCAAACAGTTGTTTTTTCTTCTCTCTTGACGTTAATAAGACAAAAAAGCTGCAAAACTTAAAGCTACAGTTTTACAGTTGACTGTTACAAAGTGCTGACACTGGAGACTCCTTCCATAAATGTAAAATAAACATCTCCTTACAGAAAATTTACACAATACCAATGACACACATGAGCATCGTATTGTCAGAGCTGCTGTTACAGAAAATGAATCAACACCTACTGACCAATCAGAATCGAGAATTCAGCAGTATTGTGGTGTAATGTGTGTGTAGTAGTTTGTTACCTGTTATATTTTTGTCTTTCATGAGACATGATCATTTAAAAGCAAAAAATGAACAAACTATCTAACTATGCATGAAGTAGTAGAAATGGAAAACTTAATAAATGAAGTTCTTCATAGTGCATTTACAAACAATGGTACATTTATGACATTTAACTATAAAATCATATTCTTGTCAAATAGAATAATGCAAATTTGTTTACACTTTGCAGTTCAGGTTAAAACTAAGAACAGATCAAAATAAGGAGAAAAAAGTTGTCAGTTTTCCAAATATATGCCACTGAAAGAGAAATGTACATGATGTACCTGCATGAATTTTCTGTAAGATGGAATCAGTCGAGCTGCAGGTTCTGGTTCAGATTTTCTGCCGTTTCAGCCGTGCTAATCTCACCGCTAATCTCGTACTCGTCTGCTCTGCAAAAGCAAAATATTTGCTGTTGGTCATTCAGTGCCTTACAGGAAGCTGTTACAAAATAGTTCACTCTGGTTAAAACGTCTCAGCAGCATATGCGTTTAGTTATTCAGCAGGAGTCTTTTTGTTATTAATACAGTAATATATTAATATAAGAAATATAATATATAATATATAACTAAACAAAGTATATATAAAGGCCAAGCAGAAATAGAAATTATAGGACTTTTCTATTTGTTGATATTAGGCAGCATCTTGTGGACTTTTCTACCCTTAAGTCAATAATCTGAGGGAAAATTTTTAACCAATAGTCAAACACAGTCACTTTCAGTTGGTGTTTTTAATAAAACACCACTGTGCTTCTCCTCACTGTATAAAATCAAACATTTACAGAATTATATGAGAACAGAGAGTGCTGGGTAAAATGTCCGGTTCTGACTTCAGCTCTTGTCCTGGTCTCAGTTTAAAAGGTTATTAAACATGTAAACATGAGGTTAGTTTGATATATATATATATATATATATATATATATATATATATATATATATATATATATATATATACCACCTGCCTAATATTGTGTAGGTCCCCCTTGTGCCACCAAAACAACTCTGAAACACTGAGGCATGGACTCCTCAAGACCTCTGAAGGTGTGCTGTGGTATCTGGCAACAAGATGTTAGCAGCAGATCCCCTAAGTCCTGGAAGTCCTGTGAGGTGGGGCCTCCATGGATCGGACTTGTTTGTCCAGCTCATCCCACAGATGTTCGATCGGACTGAGATCTGGGGAATTTGGAGGCCAAGTCAACACTTTGAACTCTTTGTCATGTTCCTCTAACCATTCCTGAACAGAGGACAGGGTCAGCATGGGAGCATGGGCACTCTGACTGTTCTGCGGCTACGCAGCCCCATACGCAGCTCATACCTTTCTATCATAGCCAGCATGAACTTTTTCAGCAATTTGTACTACAGTAGCTCTTTTGTGGGGGTCGGACCAGACGGCCCCAGACGGGATATATATATATATATGTATATATACACATACTGTGTGTGTATACATACATACATATATACATACATATATATATATATATATATATATATATATATATATATATATATATATATATATATATATATATATATATACAGTATCTCACAAAAGTGAGTACACCCCTCACATTTCAGCAACCATTTTATTATATGTTCTCAAGGGACAAAACTATAGAAATGAAAACTGTCCTCTAAAAATAACTCAACATACAGCCATTATTGTCTAAATAACTGGCAACAAAAGTGAGTACACCCTAAGTGAACATGTCAAAACTGTGTCCAAAGTGTCAATATTTTGTGTGAGCACCATTGTTGTCTACCACTGCCTTAATCCTCCTGGGCATGGAATTCACCAGAGCTGCACAGGTTGTTGCTGGGATCC
>CM040457.1:4611072-4649748 GCA_022758105.1 Pangasianodon gigas | reverse complement strand
CTTACAATTCTGCAAACAATAAATCACACTGCAAAGTAGAAAGATGCTTTATTAAAAATAAATACACATATTTCTGGTTAAATGCAGAGTTTGGTTTTATTTCCATATGAGGCTTTCTATAAGCAAGTTACCCTATCATACGTAAAGAGCATTAGTAATTAATGATTAATATTCTTTTATTTCTTTCTAACTCTTTTCTAACTGAAGACAGATGCGAGGAACGATAGAGCAGGAACGGAAAAAATATAGTTTCTGTTCAGAATGAGCCAAAATGAAAAATAAATCTCGAGCCTGTTTTGTCTCAATCCTGACCATTATTCTCAAACTAATTGGAAAAACCTTTACCTGAAAATGATAGATTTGTTTATTACTGTTTTAACTGAAATCAGATTTCTCGTCTATAAAACAGATCTAACTATAAAAAAAAGTGTGCTGGGACAACAGTGAGTTTCTAAAGAAACACCTACATTAGATAACTAGCTAACTGCCATCTAGCCAGTTAGCTAACATGAGAAGAAAGGCAGATCTGTGTTTGCTAGCAAGTTTTCTGTTGAGTCTTGTCTACAGTTAAATGCTTAGTGTGGTGTAATATTAGAGCAGGTTTGTGTAGCTTCAAGGCTTAATGGATGTAAAAGAACTGTTTCAGGGCTGCCGATCTGCTGAACTTTAATTTTATAACATATAGCTTGATATCTAGCATAGCACAGCTAACTTAGAACATTAACATAGCACAGTAACATAGCTAGATAACGAATGGCAGACTAGCTAACTTTTCATTAGTTTCTGTCTTATCTGCAGAAATAATCTTTATTGTAAAGTAAGAACATTTTTTTGTAATTTCTAGGCTACTTGAAGGGTGTGAAAGGTTTGTTTCAGTGCTGGTGGTCTGCTAACTTCATGTACTTTTATGCACCACCATTAACACATAGCTAGCTAGCTAACATTACTGTACATTGATTGAAGTTAGGACTTTAGCATGCTCTATTAGTGTAGATATTTTTCTGTTGAGACCCTTAAACTTCAATAGAACTATATTAATATAACTCAATATAACTACACTTCCCCAAAACACTCACAAATTTTTTTCTAAACTGTTACAGAAAAAAAGTTAAAATACACATAATACAAATATATATATGGCCAAAAGTATGTGGACACCTGATCATCACACACCCATTTGTGGTTCTTCCTGAAACTGTTCACACAAAGTTTGAAGCACACAATTGTATAGAATGTCTTTATATAAATAAGATTTCCCTTCACTGGAACTAAGAGGCTCAAACATGCTCCAGCATGACAATGCCCCTGTGCACAAAGCGAGCTCCATGTAGACATGGTGTGTGAAGGTTGGAGTGGAAGAACTCGAGTGTCCTGCACAGAACCCTGACCTCAACCCCACTGAACACCTTTGGGATGAACTGGAACACCAACTGCACCCCAGACCTCCTCGACATCCCAACATCAGTGCCTGACCTCACTAATGCTCTTGTAGCTGAATGATCACAAATCCCCACAGCCACGCTCCAACATCTAGTGGAAAGCCTTCGCAGAAGAGTGGAGCTTATTATAACAGCAGAGGAGGACTACATCTGGAGTGAGATGCAGATATGCAAAATGAGATGCAGATATGCAAGCAGATATGGGCGTAATGGTCAGGTGTCCACATACTTTTGGTCATATAGTGTATAAATATATATATATATATATACAATATTTTCAAGCATTAAAAAAAGGCTTTATTCATGGTTTATTAAATTTCTTTCTCCCAAACAACAGCAATTCCACTATACTATAAAGTATGGAATAGACAATATGGCAAAAATATAGCACGATATCTACAATACGTAAAAATGATATTTATTCATTTATTTATTTGTTTATTTAAATATTTACAAAAGCAATTATTTATAATCATGAAAGGAGAACAAATGAGACAATATATTTTAATGCAAAATTTCAGAATTCTTTGTCCTTTCAAGTTTGTCTCTAATTCCTACTAGAAGAGCTGTGCCTTGATCCTTTAACTGTGACAGAAATGTTCAGTTATGATAAAGAAATGACTTTTCACGAAACCAGATTTAAACTTATATAATGACTTGCTCATTTAAAAAAATTTCTCTCATCATGTGAATGCGCTGATCAGCTAATTCTTACTGTTAGCACTATGAAAGTAACCTGAAAAGGTTCAATATTTTATGGCAGTTATGAGCTCCCTTCGATGTCACGTCTGTCTGATATGGATGTGTTCGTGTCTCTCCCGCTGCAGTGGAGGTCCAGGCGGCTCGAGGGTTCATGCTGTCGGGGATCCTGCTGTGTGGCATCGCCGTCCTGGTGGCCTCGGTGGGTATGCAGTGCACCAAGTGCCTGGAGGATGACATGGAGCTCAAAAACAAAGTGGCTATGGCTGGAGGAGTGGTGTTCATCGTCGCAGGTGTGGAGATATGATATATAAACACATCTCTCACAGGAAACATGAACTCAGTAAGGGATAAAACACGTCAGAATTTCAGGAAAATGTTGTGGAACGTCTGCAAAAATGAGTTAGTTCCTGTTATCACTTATGTTATCATATATAATTATTACAGGTCTAGAAGCACTAGAGGTGGACGATGTGTAAAAAAAACAATTTGTAATGATATATTTTGTAAAAACCAATTGCCCCTTCAGTAACTCATGGGTTGATGGGTCGTCATGGTAACTTGTTTGTCATTGGCCACACCAGTTTCCAACATTCTCCTGAATTCATCCTCATTTGCACACATTTTAAATATATCCATATATATACATACAATACTGTGCAAAGATGCCTTCAAAAATAATGAAATTAAATGTTTCTCCATTTAAAAAATACTATAAAGAGCAGTAAACAGTAATAAATGAAACAAAGTCAATATTTGGTGTGACGATCCTTCGCTTTAAAAAAAAATTGTGATCTCAGACACAATTTGTTAATTTTATAAGGAAATGAGCTGTAAGTGTTACTGAGCATCTTGCAGAAGCAGCCACAGTTCTTCTGGAGACTTTGACTGTCGACTCGCTTCTTATTTTTGCAGCGAAACCCAGCAGCCTTCATTCTGTTTTTATCTGAAAAGTGTCTCTTATGTAATCTGCTGCTTTCTTTACTGACATACAAACATTTTTCTGTAGCATTTAATTTTGTGCTGGAAAACTAATGTTTGGAATCTAAAATGTTTTTGTACTGAATCAATAATGTAGAAGTCAGAAAATAAAAAGCTATAACAAAGTTTGTGCTAAAAAAATAGGATGCCTAAGATTTTCGCACACTACTGTATATATAATATAATATAATATAATATATGTGCATGTGCGTGTGTGTGTATACAACAGTATATCTGTAATAAGCATCCTCGCTCTAAAATAGGGTAAAAACTACAGAAGTATAGACTCAGATCACATCAAACCCGTACACACGTGATCGCCTGCACTTGGTAAACAAAATGTCCAGCTCAGTGAGGAAGATAAATGACACAGGAAAGTATGCAAACTAAATTATTTTAGTTTCATCTATTTTCATCTTCACTAAGTCAAAATGAAAAGTAATTTAAAATGATTTTTAGATGAGTTTAGTTCTATATTTTGTAATAACTAAATGCCTCATGAAGAATTGCTTTTATAATACCACCTACAGCTCACTATCACTTTTCCAATGTGTACGACGAGTACATGCAAATGCAATATTACTCTATTTCACATGCTCTTTAAAATCACACCTCTCTAGTTTTCTGTCCTTTTTCCTTCCCTAAATGAGCAATATCATTAGTCACAGATTAGCACTGATTACGTTAGTCATTATATCCAATATCTGATGATTTAAAATGTACGAAGTACACGTCTGAAGATGGAGAACAGCCGACTGGGTACAGTGTGATATCTAGAATATGGATATTAGGGATGTATTTGTGTATCTTCTTAGCTAGCAACCAGAACAACAATCATGCTCTTATATTAGCTTATATTTTTTTAATATTAAGGTTGTAATTTTTTTTCAGTATAAGTGACTGATACTCTTCTGACCATCTCAGGATGATATTAAGGCTTTACAGGAATCCTCTATTATCCCGTTTGTTTGGTGCTTTAGGTGTCTGTGCTTTCGTTGCTACTATCTGGTACGGAGATAACATCAGACGGCAGTTCTTCAACCCCTTCACCCCGACTAATGGAAGGTGAGTACACTTTCACCACCATTTTATTTTCTTCATTAAAGATACGTTTAAGACGCATTGTTGTTTCTTGTTCAAATCTCAAGTTTTCAGATTCATAATACAGGAAGTGGCAGTTCATTTTTCTTCACCTGAACCTCCTAGAGATTTTCTTTAATCTTAATTAAATATTTGATGGTTTTATTTTCACTTTGTTTCCCTTCTTCCCTCTATTTTCCAAAGTTACACAGCCATATTTAAGCTTTTGGGTGGAATTAAAGCAATGAAATAGCCAGATAACCAAATCTGATATAATCTGCAAGCCAAAACGTGAGGGGAGAAAAACAACAAAAGGAAAAAGTACATGATCTAAATGATCTAAAAGAATATTTTCATGTTTTTTTTTATTCTATAATGAATAGTAAATTGCTTGAAAAACACTTTCACTCTCATGCAGATATCAAGATTCTTTCATTTAGCAAATTCAAAACACTTTACAGCTTTAGAACATCCCGCCATCTCCTGTCTTCATTTGCATATCGAACATGATTGGCTGTTATGGATTACGACATAAGAACACTTTTCTTTCACATGTTTAGCACTAATTCAGGTTTTCCAATAAAATTTTGGGCTTTTTGTGCTTCTTAAAAGAAAATATCAAAACTACTACAGTGACAGTTTCCACACAGACTAGTCTGTGTATCAAATTAATACACTGAAAAAGGATTTAAAAGGTACAAATTGACATTTTCATTGACATTTTGTATCCTATGAGTGTGAAGGTGGCTTCAAATCGATCAGGTCAATAGTGCAACTGGATGAAAATAATGTGGAGAAATCTTTGCGTCTTTTATCACAGTAAATAATACGATACAGCAGGAGTGTGCAGATGTTGATGGTGGTGTTCTCGCTGCTTGCAGGTACGAGTTTGGTAAAGCTCTGTATATCGGCTGGGGAGCGTGTGCTCTCACTGTGATCGGCGGCAGCTTGCTGTGCTGTACCTGTGGCAATAAGAGTTCAGGAGGCACAGCAGCCCGTTACCCAGCGTCCCGCCCGAACCAGCCCTCACAGCCCTCACAGCCCGGCTACGTCTAACACTCAGCCACACCTCCACTGCGGAACAGTGTGTACTCTCAGGATAATCCAGATACATAACAAAACATCAAACCTCTCAGATTCCCTTTTCTCTAATGTACTGCAAAATATGTAATATTTCTCACTCACTTCATCTTTTCTTCCTGATTTAATAATGCACTCTCAAGCTGTATGATTTGAGATGAATGTTTTGTTCACCTACATCCTGTTTTGTCAAAAATCCCTGTTATAACTGATTGTTTGTTCAAAATGATATTTTCTGTACAATCAGATTTTCTTTGCAGAAACCAAGGAATAGGTTGCGTTAGTTTTACCAACCTGGCAACCTTTAGCCACTAAATCCCCGATTCTGATTCAAAGAAACCAGACCAGTGAACTTTCACTCACTTTTCACATTCATTTGAACTCTTCCTAACTTTTCCAAAAAGGTGATTTTTAAGAATGTCTGTAGATTTTTTTTAAATAATGAAATTGTGTTAAAATACCAAGGAACGTTTTTGTTTGTTTGTTTGTTTTTGTGTTGGGGGATCTTTAGCTCTGCAGAACTTTATATTACCCCCTGCACTCATAAATGTCATTTCTAAACATTAACTTCTCTTACATAGATTACTATTTGATTAAAATTTGTTACCAGAGTGCTATTATAAGATGAAGACATGCTAACTGGAATTCTTTTAACAGAACCTTGTGCTAGTTAGTGATATATTAGTGATAAAATGGTGTTTTTTATTTCTTGGGCATTAAAAAAAAACTTTAAATAACATATTATTCTACACTGTTTTTAAATTACATCATAAGGGGAAGTAAGGAATCAAACACTTGTAGGTGTGTTGTTAATTTTCAAAAACAGCATGAACCGAAGAGTAACTGAACAATTACAAGTTTTAGTTTAGTAATGAATGACACATCGTACTTTTTATCCATTTATAGGTACATTCATTGTTAATCATCCACAAGCCAAGTTAGTTTGTGTTTTTACTTATGTTGTAGTCTTTTTTTTTTCTCTCTCTTGAAGTTAATAAGACAAAAAAAAAAAACACAGCTTGTCATGTTATTGAGAAACCACAAAGTATAAACTCCTCTGTCCTGAAGACTTTCCTGTGGTGGAAAACTTACTGTTATAAAATGCTGACACTGGAGACTCCTTGTATAAATGTTAAATAAATATCTCCTTACAGAAATAACAACTTCTTATTATTAGGCTTACATTAGTCCCTGTGTGAGCCGTTACTATAGAAACGATAACATGTTAGAATGAGCGCATTACTATAAACCTGGGATTGTCAGAGTTGCTGTTGTGGAAAATGAATCAACCTCTCCTGACCAATCAGAATCCAGAACTAAACTGTGTATAAGCTTCTTTCATGAGTGTGACCTCACTAACCATAATGGATGCATCCAAATGTTGTCATCATTTTTGTTTTTGTGAATTGCTTTGTAAGGTATAAAGTTTTGTTACTGAATTCTGAAGACATTTTTACGTCACAAATTAATTGAATAAAACCTTGCTTTTGTACGAGCCTTGCCATTACCTATTCTTTTTTAAAGAAATGATGCAAGGAAGATGAGCAGTAGCAATTCATATATAACACAATAACAGGTTTACTGTGCTGGTGTGTCACTGTAAACATGTTTACAGGTAACAATGCTTGCTTTTTAAATTATAATTATAGCCCTACATGTGTTGTGTGTGTGTGTGTGTGTGTGTATACTTGTGTTAAAGCGGCAGTGGCACACACAGCTTATGACTATGTGTGGTTTATTTTCTTCAACAACACCTTCCTTCTTCACTGGAATGAGCTGAAAGGCAGCTGGGTGTGTTCTGTGGTCACAGGAGAACGTGTGGAGACACATTCACGAGAGCAAAATCCAGAACAATCCCTGGAAGAAAGGAGGACAGAAAACATGGCTGTGAGGGATGTTAAAACAGAGAAACAAGCTAAAGGTCGTAATATTCAGAAACAAAGTTTTAGATACATGAAATCTAGTTCTACTTTAAAAAAAAAATCTGAATCTGCAGTAACATTGAATTGCATAAAGCAGCTATCTAAAAAAAAAAAATCACTAAAATTCACTAAATAACTAGAAAAAAGTCATGATTATTAATTATTCATTAGTAATTATTAAATAAAACTTTTGGTTTTGTTTTATCTATATTGATGATTAAATTAAATCAATATTGATGATTAAATTAAATTCCATAAAGAAACCCCTCCACCCTGCGCATCATCCCCTGCCTTCATTTGCATATCGTACATGATTGGCTCTTATTGTTTATGACCTAACAACCCTTTTCTTTCATGTATTTTATTCATAACGTTAGTATTTGCTGTGGTTGAAGGTTGTAATCTGAACATACTGTTTCTTGGTTATTAAAACTATTACTTGGAATGGTGCAAAAGTTTCCCTTATAGTTTCTGAAAAAGAAAAAAATTGTACTTCAATGTGCAATTTATTTACAATTTCAAGAATTTGCAAATGAAATGTGTGTGTATCCTATAATAAGATAATGATCCAATACATAAAGCCGAATCCACAGAAAAGAGGTCTAAAACCAAAAAATCTAAAAAAGTAATGCCTTTTAGGCCCAAGATGTGATCTGAAAAAGGCCATGGCAGAATTACAACAAATCTGGCTGATGTTTGTCACTATTAATACTTCAACATACTCTATTTGACTTCTTGTCTTATGGCTAATGAAGGAGCATCTGTGAAACCCAACACACTAACCCTTTCATTCACACCAGCAAGCATGAAGTCGCTCGTGTTTTGTCTCTTGTGGGCGTGTAGTGACAGCTTAAATGGGAACTACCTGCAGGTCAGATCTGGGGAACTGAAGAAACGTTGAGGAATCATTCGATTCAATCATTTAGATTTGTCACTTTACTGCATTATACCTGATTTGCATCAAATTGAGAAATTCTCACAGAAAAAATGGCGCTTTCACTCTGTTTTCTGAAATTGCAACTCACAACTTGTACATATATATAGAAAACAAACAGCGTGTATCTGTAGCTTTGCCGCTTGCTAGTGTGAACGTAGAGCAGAGGTTCACAAATCCTTCTGGAAACAACCCCATATGGACATTATACATCTTCTGTGACCCCAAACCTTTTGTTTTCTCCTCAATATTAACCGTCATGCATGTGAATCCGTATTCAATACATTTTTTCCCCCAATTTCTGTTGTTCCACTGAGTCAGAGTTGCTCAGTGTTATTGAAGATCCTAATGAAGGTAGATGGACGAAGAAATTTGTCTGTTTTTATCACTGTTTTTATCACTATGAAGACAAAATCTGTCTTCATAGTTAGAGCGATATTTTTCATATCAATTAGTTAAATGAATAAAATGAGAATAAAAGTGTTGTAAGTATTTTCTTGTTTAGAATTTTTTGCTGTCTTTATTTTCTCCTAAGGGTGTGCAAACTTTCACACTCAAGTGTATTAAAAATTACATTTTTATTCAACGAGAGAGCAAGTTGGTCTCACTATCTCAATAAAACTAAGAGCTGAAATGAACATATCGAAAATATAGATTATGTAAGATGATTATTATATGAAATTCTTGCTAATGTACATAGTTTTTTTTTAAAAAAATCCCAGGTCATTAGATCATCAGGTGAGACCGAGCAGACATGCATATGATAGATGGTGTATGTTTACTGGTTTAGTGTGGCTTAGCTTTGCATATTTCTGGAGGTTGTAACACATTACTGGTGGTTAAGGTGTGTCTGGGTTTAAGCTAAGCTTTAAGAGAATTAAGAGAACTATCTCATTCATTTATCCTTATAGTCAGTAACACACACATACACTACATGAGTTACTACAGTGTTTTGAATACTCAGAAGCAATTTTTAAACTAGCTGCTTTGCAGTGAACTCAGAAATTAGAGCAGAGCTGAAACTACACGTGACTGAACACCATTAAGCCCCGCAAGCCTCATCATGCTTTTCTGAATAAAAGGATTCAAATTCAAACTTTTTGAAAGATGCATTTATTCTTTTCCCTCAGAACCAGAGGGTATGATGCATCAAATACTGCAGGATGCCACTTATACTGGTCCCTAGTATTCAAAGCTTGAGTATCTATAGCTCACCTTTACACACTATGAGTGTTTGAACACAGGAGCTTCACGCTGTTATGATTGGATCTGTTAGCAAATTTGAAACACTCACGTGTCTGTAATTTCCACTGCAGTGTGACAGTTCTTCTCCCTCAAGAAGTTTTAAACATTAAAAGTGAATTATGAAATAGTCAGCCAAAAATGCCAGAAAATCATCATGTGCTTTTTTTTTAGATAGTGTGTATATATATATATATATATATATATATATATATATATATATATATATATATATATATATATATATATAAAGATTGCATTTGCATATCAAGCATGATTGGCTCTTATAGGTTATGACATAACAACGCTATTGTTTCAAGTTTTTTTGTTAGTAGTATTGATATTTGTAATTGTTTAAAGTTGTAATCTGGACACTTTCTTTCATGGCTGTTAAATCTAGTATTTGATATAGTGGAAAAGTTTGTATCCCCCCCAGGTTTCTGGATTTAAAAAAAAAAAGAAAAGAAAATATACACATATACAAATATACAGCTAATTTCAATTTATTTACATTTTCAAGAATGTAATGTGGATGTATCCAAAAAAAGACACTAATCCAAAAGATAAAGCAGAATCAATAGGAAAAAAATTAAGTAAAAATCAAATAAAGAAGTTTAAAAAGAGAGGGTGATGAATTCCGAAAACACGCACCGCTTATGGAAATGTACAATTTTTTAAAGGTTTTTAAATGGGGAAGTTTAAAACGTGCTTCACTTCACTTTCATGACTTACACTTCACTACATCCTGTTCATGCATGTTCCTCTGAGTCTCCTATGGAGTGCATAACTTGAGCAGATCTGCTGGAACAGGTCCTACAATCAAGCCACTGAAGAACCTGTGCAGACACATCCTCTACGTCAAATTCCAGCAAAATAACAACAGAAGAAGTGCATCCTTTTTGAAACTCTAGCTAAGCTTGTTACCCTTTATTCATGATAAAAACATTTCGTTACTCGAGGTTTCGAGGTTCGTTACTCGTATAGGAGCAGCAGTTTACACTACATATGACCTCAGGCACAAGATCTTGTAGTCTGGGCGTGGTGACTTGGAAGCGTCTCTGCCAGCTGGATTTCAACACTGCCTGAGGGTATGCTTGCTGCTTTTTTACGGGTTGTGTCAGGATCAGAGAGTGTAAAATACAATGCACTGGTTAAATCAGTAGGTCTGTTTAAATAAAAAAAAAAAACAGTAGATAGTAAGAAAAGACTGTGAGCCAGACTGGGATGTGGAAATAAATAGCAATAGCACCATGTTTTACTCTTAGGATTCAGATCCAACACACACACACACACACACACCAGCATGGGCAGGTTTAAAACAATCCTAAAACACAACAGGCATCTCAGAAGAACGGGACCAGACTTGCTGAAGAATGGGAGTAACGTTTGCTTTAGCACTTAGCAAGTGGCCGTGAATAGGAATGCATAACAGGAAGTTCATATAGAAGGTGTCTGATTTTACACAGACAAACCTCAGAGAAACTCGTTTACAAATGAAATGTGAAAATGTTAACCAGATGGATGGATGGATGGATGAGCAGATTGATGGATGAATAATGGATAGAATGATGAATGGACATATGAGTGAATGGATGGATGGATGGATGGATGAGTGGATAAATGGATAGAAAGATGGAATGCAGGATGGATGAATGGATGGATGGATGAACGGACAGATGAGCAGATGAATAGATGGGTGGGTGAATGAATAATAGATGGATGGGTGAGTGAGTGAGGGATGGATGAATGAATGATGATGGATTGATGAATGAATGATGGATGGATGAATTGAGGAGTGGATAAATAGATGAACAGATGAATAGATGGGTGAATGAATAATAGATGGATGGGTGAGTGAGTGAGTGAGTGAGTGAGGGATGGATGAATGGATGATGATGGACTGATGAATGATGGATGGATGAATTGAGGAGTGGATAAATAGATGGACAGATGAATAGATGGGTGGATGTACAGTGGATGAATGGATAGGAATCAGTTTGAAAAATACCTGCATGTTCCTCCATATCAAAAATATTATCACAACAGGTTTAAGTGTATTACTTTTAATAAATCTGTTTTTTTTTTTCTTTTGTAGATTTCGGCCCCAGTCTGTCTTGATAATATGTAAGTCACGTTCACACTGCTGTATTAATCCCTCTACTACACCTCCTTCAAGTCACGTTATATCAAGTCCACTGGGAAACTTATAAGCAAATTTATCTGGAAGGCCCTGAACCTGCCCAGTCTAATGTAACTGTGATTAGATCATGATGAAGCTCATTACGTTGTGAACTGTAGTGAAAGTGGGAAGTGAAATATGGAGCCATGCTGCACCTCTTCAGACTAAATGTTTCCCCTCAGAGACACTTCCTGTCTAGCAGCACCATCTACTGTCTTTTAAACATACTACTCCTACATGTAGTGGAGTATACTGTAGTTGTGTAGACACAAGTGCTCAGATCATGTTACACTACTGTCCCTTTTAAATCTGAAGCAGATTTTAGGAATTTTAGGAATTTTAGGAATTCTGCACAACTATAGCCAGTAGATCATAATGTTAGATGTTGAACTGGTTATTAAAGGTTAACATCTGATTTGCTTTAATGTTTAGTGCAAGGAAAGTGATTTTGCTGGAGATGAACTGCAAACTAAAGCATGGAATCATTTTAAATTGTCTGTTCGGCTCACATTTTCCTTCCCGGCTCCCGAAGTGGAAAAGCCAATCAATAATGCTAACTCCCTGCACATTCTTACACGACAGCTCCTCGTTAAACTTCAGCTGTGTTGAAAGATCTGGTTTTATGCCGTTTTCATCCTGTAATTCTTCAACCCTTCTCATTATTTTGTCATTTATCTGTTCATATGATGAATGAGATCATTTTTTTTCTTTTGCGTCCTTTCATAGTCGACTTTCACCACAAGAAGGCGCTCATACATTGTCATACAAACTTATCCATCTAATATATTACAACGTTCTTTGTGGTTTATATCTCAGCCAACCCACAATAAAAGCATGCTTGACTGAAAGGATGTATATTTTTTAAATTGATGCGTAGTTCACCAAGTCACCAAAGGAGTAGGCCATTTCAGAGAAAAATCCTTCATCAGCTGTTCAAGTAAAGTTTCTGAGACTGTAGAACGTGAAACGAGAAAGAAAGAATGAAAGAAAATGAAAGAAAGAAAGACAGAAAGAAAGAAGGAATCTTGCTAACTGAGATGTACTGAAGAAAATGAAAGAAAGAAAGACAGAAAGAAAGAAGGAATCTTGCTAACTGAGATTTACTGAAGAAAATGAATGAAAGAAAGACAGAAAGAAAGAAGGAATCTTGCTAACTGAGATTTATTGAAGAAAATGAAAGAAAGAAAGACAGAAAGAAAGAAGGAATCTTGCTAACTGAGATTTACTGAAGAAAATGAATGAAAGAAAGACAGAAAGAAAGAAGGAATCTTGCTAACTGAGATGTACTGAAGAAAATGAAAGAAAGAAAGACAGAAAGAAAGAAGGAATCTTGCTAACTGAGATTTACTGAAGAAAATGAAAGAAAGAGAGACAGAAAGAAAGAAGGAATCTTGCTAACTGAGATGTATTGAAGATTTGTAAAGGTAGGGCCTCTCGGCTTGGTGTGATATTGAATTAAAAAAGGATCTCGATATGTTTTCAAGATGTCATTAGTGTTTTTAAAAATGGCTGCTGCATGGTCAGGAATGAGAGCAGAGGAGAAGGCGCTGGTTAAAGCGTCTCGCTGGCAGGAAAGGAGAAATCCTTCACTGCAAAGGAACCCATCTTCATCTGTCCAGGTGATCCTGTGTGCACTGTAGCCTCAGATTCCTGTTCTTGACTGACAGGAGTGGAACCTGATGTGGTCTTGTGCTGTTGTAGCTGATCTACCTTTGATCTACCTCTACGTTTGACATGCCGTGCATTCTGAGATGCTTTTCTGCTCACCACGGTTGTAAAGAGTGCTTATTTTAGTTAAATTTCAGCTCATACCAGTCTGAACATTCTCCTCTGGCGTGGATGTTTTTTATTTGTTTGTTTTTGGGACCATTCTGTGTTAGAGACTGTTGTGTGTGAAAGGCGAACCCCAGTTTCTGAAATACTCGAACTGACACCAGCAACCATGCCACAATAAAAGTCACTGCGATCACATTATTTTCTCCATTCTGACATTTGAAATGAACATTAACTGAAGCTCTTGATGTGTGTCAGCATCATGTTATGCATAGAGTCAACTCATGCAGTCAAGCTTTCTTTTTTTTTTTCTAAACCGGACCTAGCCCTTTGGTTTGTCTGCCTTGTTTTTGTTTGTTGGTTTGTTTTTTGCTACTGGCATTCATTCATGAAGCTATTTTGGTGGATGGCTTGAACTGAGTCACTGTTTTTATTCCTTTTTTTTCAACCTAAACCTCAATACAGTGATATACTGTATATGCATGCTGTATATGCATTCTACAGAGCCTTGATTCAGTGTACCATGCATCCTTACCTTTTATTACAAATGTAAAGTCTCTTACTCACCATTGCATTCACAGAAAACAGCACTGGTATATTTTTATCTATAAAGCTATACTGGTAAACTTCCAGCAGAATGATTTAAAATTACACACATTTTATATCCATTGATGAATTTAAGGGCATGATAAAGAATGTAGTGAAGGAGGTGTGTGATAATGTAAAATAATGTGTGTAAAATAATTGATAAATTGATAACATTGTGGAATTATAGTAAATTAAGTAAAAACAAATGAATATTATTATGTTAGTTGATTTGAATGTTGGTTCTGGTATCAAATGTGCAGGCAAACAAAACAAATAAGTGTTGCTTTTTCAGGATTTTTTTTAGATATATTTATAGCAAAGGTGTCTGAATAGATCCCATATTGCTTAGTAAGTCACTCTGAAGCTCGCTTTTAAAAGAAACGTGTTCCATTTCCTGTTTTTAAGATTCAAAATGGCACAATATCTGACCTAAAGATGGCTGATATGACTGGAAAAATAACCCACCAGTCTCAAAGGCAGATCAGCAAGATAAATTTTTAAAAATCCTGGAAAATATGTGCATCATTAATCAGGATTTGGCAGGGCTATACAGTAATGTGGAAGAACAGTGAGTTTCTGTTTCTTCTAAATAATGCATACTTACATATGACCTCACCTAAAAGTGTTTTAGTATGAATGATGAATGAACGCTCACTCAGAGCAACTGGCTTATCTTGCTCAAAAACATACAGTTGAGTGCACTCCCTTTGGTTGGTTTCTGAGTAAAAAATAACTAAATAAATAAATAAATAGAATGTATATCTATTTTACAGTTCAGCTCCAAAATAGAAGTCCATGACATACATTTAATATTATAGCAACTGTCAGATATGAGTTATTTTTATTACAAGCTCAAAAGTTTGCATCTGGTTAACATGCACTAGTTAATTTATTTGAATGTACCTCATTAAAGTGTCTAATAAAGTAAAATAGTCAACATTTGTATAATTTTTAGTATGGAAAAATTAACGATTTAAGCAGTCGATTTAAGCGTCAAGCAGAAAAAACAGATTTCACACATCCTAAAACAGAAAATATTGAGCTTTTACAGAGCTGGAATATGAGATTATACAAAGCAAAGTGCTTCAGGAGACTGAAGAAACACAAAGACATCAAAAACTGAGAAAGTCCTTTACTTCACACATCTATAGACAGGTCAAAATAAATATATAGCTACTGTGTTCCTTATAATACACACTCATATCAATAGATACATTTCTCAAACTGAGTGGACATGAAAATAAAGTACCTTTTCCAGCTTTCAATTCTGAAAATGATTATCAGACCAGTCCAGGTTATTTTTGGTATCTAAAAGATCCACATTAGAAACTGTCTAATAAACAGCTTTCATTGGATCTGACACGTTGGTCCAAATGCTACAAAGGCAACCAGTCCAAAAACAACAAGCATTAGAGCATCTGCAATCCATTTATTCATTCATTCATCTTCAGTAAGCATTTTATCCTGATCAAGGCTGCAGTAAATCCAGAAGGTCGGAATTCACCCTTAATGAGATGTCAGTCCATTACAAGGAATCATGCACACATACATTGAAACAATCATTCACACCTAGGGGCAGTTTGGCATAACTAATCCACCCACCAGCATGTTTTTGGGAGGTGGGAGGAAACCAGAGAACCTGGAGGAAACTCACACACAAGCGGAGAACATGCAAAACCCCACACAGAGAGTTACCAAAGCTCAGGACTGAAGCAGGGAACCTGGAGCTGTGAGGTAACTACAGGACATTGGTGAAGTCCACTGACTCTTTAAAGTCCCCATGAAATTGCTTCTTAGCTGTGATTTGTTTCTGTATGTTGATGTATTTCCTTCTGAAGCAGAGTGACGTCATGTTGATCTGCTTGACTGACCTACTCAACAGCCAATAGGGTTCAAGCTATGCCACATCCCCACCATATCTAAACAAACCTGAGAACAGGTTAGTGAGCTAGCTAAATACGGAGACTGCATTCTCGCTCTGTCTGAGCAAGTGACATATTCCAGCACTGAAGAGCTTCAAGTTGGTAAATCATCTCCAAATTCCTCCATCTTCAAAACAACTAAACTCCGACCATTTTTCAACCAAGCGATGGTTAGAAAAGGGAATAGTGTGTGAGAAGACGCACGGCCAAAAACAAATCAATGAACAATGTTTGCTGCTAATGAGCTAAGAATCTACTATTGTAGTACCAGTCTCACCTCCAGGTATGGACATATATGATTATATAGAGCGTTTAATAGGATGATCTAGAGGATTTAGGATGTGCCTAGATATAAATAATCAAAACATTCATTCATCATTTTAGCATAAATAGTCATGCCTTATGGTATAACAAATGCACCTCTTATAACTTTCAAACAGCTACCAGTGCTGTGGAGAAATCTGGGGTAGCACTTTATGTGGGTAGTCCACTTTAAACACTCTACAATCTAGCTATAAGCAATTCCAAAGTGTTTCACTATTTCTGTTATTGATATGAAAACTGAGCCTAACAGTAAAGCACAATCTCCACCAGTCTAAAGAGTGTCTGTCATGGTGATCTTTTGTATCATAACATATATAAGTATTTGTTTTTTTTTTCTTTGTCTAAATCCTAGCAACTGTCATAACAGGGTCATAACAGTAATAGCATAAGCTTCACTTTTAACACTCTCCCTCTCTACTTTTTAAGAAAGTCTTGGAAATTGGAGCTAAGCCTGGTTGAAATTGGTCACAAGACTCCCCAGAGGTAAGTTCCCATAAAATCAGCTCTGTATGTTCAGGATGAAGTGACTGCCACACAGAGCTTGTAGCTTAGTGCCTCACGTATGTAGGTGCTCTTTTTCCACTCAGCAGATGCCATGTCAAAAGAGCTCAGGCTTAGCTCAGTCTCTTAAAACCCACAAAATGTCTCCATTCACACCAGTCAGATGTCTTCCAGGCCAAACAGAGCAAAGCCAAAGATGACACCTTTGCTCCTTTAGCTCCTCCTGAGAGACGTTATTATTTAATGCTGCTGGACTTCAACACCGAGTCCTGTATGTGGAAGTGGCCTGATGTGATGACAGTGTTTGAGCGTTAGTGACCTCAGTGAGATGTTTAGCCAACCAGTGAAAGAAATTTTCCACCTGGGGTTTCTGCACAGACCTCAGTCATAGAGGAACCGTCTCTGTGCAACAGGGTCCTGTTCACGGACATGCTAATGTAGTTAAATGCAGTTATACTAATTTAAGGTTTCTTGCATATACTGACTGTCTGGTTATTCCTTAAGCTTGACCCTGTATGCACCGGAGTTGCACACCCCTGACCACAAACCTGTGACTTGAATTACAGCCAGCAATACTGACCTTCTGAGCAATCAGAATCAAGAAATCAACAAGAAATCTGTGTGGTATAACAGATTGGAAAACTTTCCAGATTAAGAAGATAACAAGAGACTTATTCACTTGTCCAGGATAAACAACCAACAGAATTGTGATTCACATCATCAATGAATTCCTCCTTCTTCTTGTTTTAGTAAATATGGATTTCATCACTGTTTCACATTTGGCTGAACCTTCCTTTGCATAGGCCCCCCAGAGAAACCCCAGTGAAGTCCAAGTATATTTCAGTCTGCCGTGTTTAGGAGAGGACACTGACCATTCAGCCTATAATGTTTGTTTATATGTATTCAGGGTTGTGAAATGACTCTACACGAAAGTTTGGTCTTGACTAAGGATGAATCTACCAAAACCTAGAATCACAGCCAAAGAATATGTCAGCTGCTCTACATATAAGTTTCTTTCCTCAGTGGAGTGTCCAGCTATAGCAAAGACTCATCCAAAAGATTCGGTTCATAAATCAACCTAAATAGTGCTGAGCTGCCAATAAAAGCTGGCCATGGAGATTCTATATTACACATACACACATGCTGAGAACTGTCTAAATGTGGACTTTTTGGCTTCATGATATTACTTTCTGGTTGATAGATAATGAGTTTGCATATGGTGACGTTTTGCCTTTTCGGAGGTCCAGTGATTTAATCTTGCTCATGAAGGATTAAAATCATCATTAAACATCAGATTCATAAAATGGGTTTGAGATATGTGCATGCTTTGCTGTAAACTGTGCTACACTATTCATTTCAAAGAGACCTGCTGGGATGAATAATAAGCAATTGTTGGCATCTGTCGCACTCGCTGTAAAACAAGGCTTACATATCCTGTGTCTCACTCTTTCCCTCTTACAGGCAAACATTTTTGAAGTCTGTGGAGCAAAAACAGGGTGAATTGGGTCAAACTTTCTCTCCACACATCCTCCAGCACATTCAAGTTCAACTGCGGCTCCATCCAGTCAGAAGGATTACAGTTACTTTGTTACTGTACATAACTCTGGTTTTTAAGTATCTGTATTTCCACTGCTTCTGATACTGGACTTCCAGTACTTCTGAAAGGTATCCTGATATTCTTAATTAAGAAATATCCTGGATCTACTGTAAGATGTGACTGAGTATAGCCATCATATTAATCAGAGCTGCATCAATACCATTTTTTTCAGACAGCATGTGAGTATGAGTACATGTTTTTTGGTACTTGATGATACCAAAATGAGTAACTTACTTCGTATTAATCAGTCAAATTAATGCCTCTTTCAAGGAACCAATGAACATGGGAAAATAATGGCTAAAGCTAACTAGCAACCGCTTTACTCCTCATTTCTCAAATGTTAGCTAGAAGGATGATAACTTTGACCATACAAACTAGCTAAATGCTAATCACTAGACTACACAGACTTTCATGGCACTTCATACCCAAAAGACTGCATTCATCTGAGCCGAGAGACATGAGAGAAAGTGATTTACAAGGATTTACAATCAAGTGGCCATCTTTAGCAATGCAGTGGTACTTACACATTTCATGAAGACTTGCCAAGACCAAATCTGTTTATAAGGATGAACATTCCTTGGCTTTTGGATCTCCTCCCTTTAACCCTCAATCTCTGGCTTAATGGTTCTTGTTAAACTTGTTGACAAAGCAGGATTTCACAGTGAGCTGGAGAACTTCAGCTGAAAGTCTAATAGAAATGCCCCTTCTTTTTTCTCCTATTGTATGGTCTTGACCTTTGGCTTGTTCTGTCATAAATAATCTCACACAATGACAGAATGATTTCCCAGCATTTTAAATGAAAACAATTTAAATATATAGTACTAGAGAGAAATTCTAACATCTGTCTAACATCTGTAAGATATTAAGATTAGTGCATGATTGGCCTGCATTATTTTTTTTTCATCAAATGTTTGACAGCTGCGAGGAGTTGTTGAAGGTCTTAACCATCTCAGGGGCAATGGTCTCTGATCTTTTATATTTTACTCATTTGGCTGACACTTTTATCCAAAGCAACTTACAGTTGAGACAGGATACAGCTGAGCAGTTGAGGGTTAAGGGCCTTATTTAAGGGATCAACAGTGGCAGCTTAATGATGCTGGGATTTGAAATCATGACCTTCGTATCAGTCAAGCAAAGCCTCTAACATCCAACTTAAAGATTTTGATGCTAGAATTGTTACTATTTAGCAACTTTATCTCAGAAAAGGGCCTAGTAAACAAATCTAGTGACTTTTTGAGCAGTATGTGGGCACCTGACCATCATGCCCATATGTGCTTTTTGAACATCCCATTCCAGATTTAGTCCTCTCTTTGCTGTTATAATAACCTCCACTCTTCAGGGAAGGCTTTCCACTAGATTTTGGAGCGTGGCTGTGGAGATTTTGCTCAGCTATAAGAGCATTATTGAGGTCAGGTGCTGATGTTGGGTGAGGAGGACTGGGTTGCAGTCTGCATTCCAGTTCATCCCAAAGGTGTTCAGTGGGGTTGAGGTCAGGGCTCTGTGTAGGCCACTAGTTCCTCCACTCCATCCTTCACACACCATGTCTTCATTTACCTCGAATTGTGCACAGGGGCATTGTCATGATTGAACAGGTTTAAGCCCCTTAGTTCCAGTGAAGGAAATTGTAATGCATACATAGACATTCTATACAATTGTGTGCTTACAACTTTGTGGCAATGGTTTGGGGAAGAACCACATATGGGTGTGATGGTCAGGTGTCCACATACATTTGGCCATATAGTGTATAACCTAATTTGTAATATGATATGCAAATTATCATGAAGAATCAGTGAAAATGCAATTTAGTATATGACATCATCTGGCGACTTCTAGGGACTGCTTTCCTTGGAAAAGAGTTGGCAACTCTGGCACCATTTCCCCATAACTCCAATTTACATGGCCCACATTACACCAGCCTAAGTGTTTTATTTCTTACTCATATGTTTGTGTAACCTTTAGGGGGGACTAGTATTCTGATAGCTCTTTAAAGCACACAGGATGATGTCCATTATCTGTTTAAGAAAGTGCAAATCAGACAAGGCCTGCTTCAGATGGAATCCAAGGAAGGTTGTTTACCTTTCCCTCACAAGCCATCATCTGGAAAAATCATACAAGATTCTAAGAAACCATGTCATTCTGAATGAAACCAAAACAGGTCAGTAATGCCTGCAGAAACTGGTGCTGAAATCTATCCTTCCAGCTGTCAGTCCACAGCTGGATCACCACCAGTTTGGCCATAAAACCAGAATAGGAACTGAAGACACTGTCATGTTTCCTCCATTCACAATTCCAAAATCCCTCCACCAATCATCCATTGGATACACAGCTTCCTCAGGGACAGGCCAACTATTATAATGATTGACTCAGCAATATCTTCAGCCATCATTACCAATAGCGGTGTACCCCAAGGATGTGTCTTTAGCCCCTCAGCTCTACTCTTTGCAATCTTGCTCTACAGTTTTTTGGCTCTTTATTGTAGCAGGAAATATATTCACATCAGAATGGTGTCAATACAATCAGAAAACCTTTTAGGATCTTTTTGCTAATTGAATGCTACAGTGTTGAACAATGAGTTGTGGAGTGAATAAATCATGATAGTACTTACCATGGCTTTCTTTAGATGGAAATTCAAAAAATCTTTGTGTTTAGTAAAAGAACACCATGTTATAGTTCTTATCCACTTATAGTTACATTTAATGTTTTGGGACATCCGTGAAGCATGTTAGCTCCTGTTTTCACTTACATTGAAGTTAATAAGACAGAAAAATATAGATTGGTATAAAGAAACTCTTCTGTACTGATGAGTTTTCTGTGTCAGAACACTTAAATTTACAGCTTTACCTCAGACTGTTACAAAGGGCTGACACTGGAGACTCCTTCTATAAAATGTTATATAAATGTCTCCTTACTTCACCGTACCAACACTTACACGTTTCAACATGGCATCCATTCTGTGGGCGTGGCTAATTCAATGTAATTCTAAATTATAAATGATAAATTCTGCATTTTATATGACTCTGTTAAGGTCCCAGTAAATTTTCTAAACCTAGAGTAATTGCTTTTCCCTGAAACTTTCAGTGAACTGTTTTAAACATGTTTATGTAGCAATAAACCTCTCCATAAAACTGTTTAAAGTTGAAATTGCTGTGTGTGTGACTCAGTTCCCAGCTGTTTTTGTATTAAACTCAGCTACATTTAACATGAAGAGTGTGTGGTTTGCAGTCAAATTGGTCACTATAAGGTCAGCAACAACATTTCACCATAAAAACTGTATTTCTCTCTATTCGGACCTGATTAAATTTAACCCTTATTTATGATAAACTACGGAAATGTGAATACGAAAGCTAGAATTTGAAGATCATTTTTAATGAGCACATCTTATATGTGATCTTGACAAATTGTCATGCTGTGTTAGGAATGATGGAACCTTTTCCATTTAAAAAAAAAAGAAAATCCATGTTATTTCAAGAGTGTCTAGCAAACACCCCATAAAATCCAAGACTGCTAAAATATTTTACCACAGAACGTTCTGCTTCATAGAAGAGCTTTAAATAAAGACAAAAAAATGTGAGGATCCAGTCCCACATTCTGTCAGCACACAGATATTAGCTGACTACTTGGTGGTGAGTGATGTGTTTGACAGACCTACAGGTCATGTATGAATAACCTAAATATATTGACATAGCGATTCACCACACTGATCAGTGTCCAAGGGAACTTTATTTTCGTTATCGAAGGTTCTAGCAATGTGATACTCCTGACAGCCTAGTTGAGGCCAGGGATGCATAATATTTTGACGCCAGGGAACATTCAAACTACGTTGACATTTGAGGCTCCTTTAAGTCCTTGCGGTCCATGAAGTGGTCTCCAGGATGGGTTAGACCTCGCTTGCGATTACCGCCCACAGGGATTTGCAACTCCTGAGATCAAACACAACCTTCACTGTGCTTTCTCCTGGAAAGAATGTGAACGTCTTTGTATTTTAGAGGAGAGTAAAAAAAATAACCTTCAGCAAAGTTCAACTTCACTTCCTTTTTAACCATTCTTCCCCCACCTCCACCAAGTCTCCTCACTTTCCTTATTTTTTTCTCCCAGTTCTGTTTGGGTTTTGAGCAATCTGTTTCTCGTTGTCTGTGCTCGTACCCCTCGGAGGCCCTTTGCTTGGTCTGCAGTTTCCTTTTGCTTTTTTTTCAAATCTCAAAAGACGACCAAAATTAGGCCATAATTCTTTCTTCTTTTTCGACTAGTGTGCCTTTTTTTATATGGTCAAAACATCCAGCACTGGAATTGATTTAAACTAATTGCACAAAGAGGTGTTGTTTTTTTCCACAGTACTCTGACTTCATCAGAGCTTGTTTGGATCTGAATAAACCGTGGCAGTCTAGAGCGCAATGCCAGCCAGCCATAAAGCAGGCTGGGCTGCTAAATGTGAGAAGAACCATGTCAAAATAATATAGAAACTGTTATACACCTCACCACTGAAAGTGATATTTATTCAGCAGAGACAGAGTAACCTACACTGAGTACAGATCTGGATAAGCTCTCCAGTTGCTTTGTTGAATGTGACTTGCAGAACTGAAGAATATTTTGAATTATTTAACCTCTTGCAGCTTCCAAATCTCTATCTGAAACATGAAGTAGTTGTTATCTAAATATTTGAGGGTGGGATTTATTCAAAGTCTACTCTATCACCACCAATTTGGTTTTATGGTGTCCTTATGATGTTCTTTGTCAGATTTGATTTATTTTGGTTGAATGCTACTGCCAGATACAGTCTTTTCTTTTAATCTTTAGATTTCGCAAATATACCACCTGCAAGATGAAGGAAGGGGGTCGGGTGCAATACCAGTCCAAAACACATAGCATGTTTGATTCACTTCCTGCAGTCAGGTCAATTCATCGCTTTCTCACTGCTTTCGAACCAAGCTTCAGATGCAGACTGAGACCGCCTTGCTCAGACACTCCCAGACCTGTTGTTTTGGGACACATGCAAGTATGATTGCTGTGAACTCACCTGCTTAAAGAACCACACCAAGGGGGAAATATATCAGGGTTCAATTTAACCTGTCTAACCACTGCCTATGTGAAAGCACCTTTAGATGGTCTAGACTGGAAACTGGTTTTGGTCATTTGGAATGTCAGTTTGCTGGTGGTGAAAGAGTCTGAGGAGCCAGTTCAGGGAGTTTTGGCAGCTTACAAGACTCCCGCTAGAGCTGTATCAGGCATGTCCCACTGGACAGAGACCTCGGGGCAGACCCAAGACCTACCGGAAAGATTATTTCACAGTTGGATGGGAACATCTGTGGACCACCATGGAGGAGCTGGAATCTGTTGCCAGGGATACAGATCTAAATCTAAATCTAAATGTAAAGCTTTGTGACAATGTCTATTGTTTAAAGTGCTATACAAATAAAATCGAATTGAATTTAGAAATCTGGGCTGACCTCTCGGGTTGTTGTGACCATAACCCCCAGCTGGAAAAGTGGAAGGATAATTAAAGAAAAAAAATATGAATGAATGATTTCATAAATAAGCTCTAAGCTAACCACAATGGTATTTTAACAATATCCCCCATGGAGAAATGTAAGCATAAAACTGCATGTACTTTTGATTTATTGTCTAATCATGATGCAGTTTGTATAAAGGCCTTGTGTGCAGGGGAACCTCCAAAGATCTGGGCTCGTACAGCTGATAAAGTTGGCCATTTTATCTACTTGAAAGTGGAATTGAGAATTCTCTCCCAGCTCTAAAGTTCCAGTTTTGCCACTGCGTATGCACAGAGATGGAGGTATTAAACTATGTTCAGGTTTTGGCTTTGTTTCTGCTTCAGTCAATAGGACTGATCATCATGCGCACAGATTTCATGGAGTAGAAGCCTCCTCCATAGTCCGCCCAGAAGATGCCGTCTTGGAACTTGTTGCGATACACGCCGCCAGAGTACCACACACCGTTGAGATTGGTCTGGCCACATGCATTGTACCACCAGCCACCTTTATGGAAGTGAGCACAGTTTCCTGTAGTGAAGTTAGACAGGACAAGGAGAGGAAGAAATGAGTAAGACAGTTTGTACTTTTAACTGGATTATTGCAGTTTTGCACAATGACAGGAGATAAAAATATAACAAACAGTACACCAGAGGTAGCTGGGATAAGATGGGGTGGTGTTGGAGGTGATCTTTTCTGTTTAAAACTTTTGGTTTTTCCAAGGAAACATTGCATGAAGCCAGTAGAGCATTACAGACTTGAAAAATGTTGTTAAGTGTTTGTGTGCAATAGTTTGCCCCAAATCATTCTTTTATTATGCAGTTGATGAGACCTTGTGATATGATGCATTGCTAAACACTAATAGTTATTGATATATATTAGATTTCAGCCTCCTATCTAATGTCATGACCAGCCATCACTGAAGCACTCATATATCTGAATCAATAATAACCTGAGAAGGCATCCTTGTCCCGATCAAGCGTGGTGAACTGTTTGCCATTATGGCTGGTTAAAGAATCCCCAGCATTGCCTTGGTAAGTGCCCAGACGCAGGCGGTACGATTCGCTCTCAGGCTCCAGATGGAAGCTGCTGTAGGCTGCGTAAACCTTCTTTTCCATCCAGTCCTGAAGCTCCACCAGCAACTTGTAATCTCCCTGCTTGCCTAAGTTGTAAATATTCTCCAGACCCAGCCAGTGCTCACCATCTATGTTGCCAAAACCTTGCTGGAGTGGAAAGAAAAGAAATGAGATTTTATTTGGAGTGGTGCTTTACTACGTTGGTTCAAAACGGAAAGGGAAGCTTGTTACTGTTTAAGAGGCCTGAGTAACTTTTCATTAACCTGCTGAAAACAAAGAAATTGGTAAAATCTTGAATTACTTGAATGCAACTGCACGCAAAACCGGACCTCTGGTGTTCCATGAATTTGATTCCTTTAAAGCAAAACTTGTTATGAAAAATGTTGATGTCTCAGTCTGCTTGAATTGCATTTAACCACATACAAATATTGGACATTGACTATGTCATTTGTGTGCGTTTTACGCAAGTGAGCGCAATTTGTGGCCAAATGTATTTCCTGAAGAGAGTGAAGTAACATAAACCTATTGGTTCAGAATGAGGTTTTCCATTAGGACCTGGAATCATGACAAATGTCTTGAGGTTTCGAGAGTCATCTTTCACTTGCATGTGTGGATGGGGAAATAGGAGAGAAGTGTGCTGAGAGACAGTGTTAGGTAGAAATAATGGGGCATCACATTTCTGGCAAAGTTGAACAGTAACCTCAATCAGCCATGACAGCCTAGATAGCATGCATCTATTCCTTAGAGATTCCCATGCAAAAGAACCCACACTCTGGAAAGAACATAAAGAGGTTTGGCACAGATTGTGCCTTCCTGCTTTGCTGCCTTCTGTTTCTTGGCACTTCGTAAAAATGAAGGTACTTTGTTTTAGGATACAGGGATGTGGAAGATTATTGGAGCCAGGGCTGGAAAATACTTGAGTAATTGTACTTTGCTACTATACTATTTTGGCATTTTCATACTTTTCCTTGAGTATTATTGAAAATGAATGTGTACTCTTACTTAATTACAATTCCAAGAAAAAAAAAACTTACATTTTTCTGCTTAGATTTTTATTCAGACCTTCAAATATAAATATTACAAATCTTGATGGTCTCTTCTGTCATCCACCCAATGACTGTATGCTATACATCAATTGAATGGACTCAGTTTAGCATCCAATCACTTCAGTTTAGCAAGTTTATCAATGTAGAAAAACAACTGTCAAGAATCCTGCCATTTCATCGTCTGTTGGAATGATTTCTTTTCTAATGCCAGGTCAAACTCGCATTGATGCCAAAGTCCAAATTCTAGCTAAAGGTAAATAATGATTATATTCAAAATATGTTACTTCTGATTAATTCATTATCAAATTATGTATGCATATGACCAGCAAACTTCCAGACGCTGAATTCAACTTTTTAATACTTGAACACTTTTTTTTTTAAGTAGCAACTTTTTGACTTTCACGTGAGTGCATTTTTGGCTGGATACTTCCGCTTTTAAATGGTAAGATTTTGACATATTATATATACTCTTTCTAAAAGCTCTTTCTATTGCTTTAATAGAAATGACTAAATGTGGAGATAGAGATGAGCATTAGAGCTACACTTCACCTTATAAGTCTCCCAGTTTCTGAAAAAGTTAACAGATCCATCCTTTCTTCTCTGGATGATGGTCCACCCTCCATTGTCCACATCTTGCTCACACCACGCTTGTATTGGCCTGTCAGTCCCATCTGGTTTAAGAAGGTACATTCCACTAGTGGTATGTCCAGCCTGCATAGCATGAAGGCAGTCGCGGAAAGGACCTCAAAATCAAGAAGGGTAAAACAACAAATAAACGCCCAGTTCAATATATATTATATAGTTCTTATGTGGATACCCTACAGATTGCACTTCCCAAAACCAGTTTATTCACCCTTGCTTCAGTGGATAAGCTCACCAGGATACTGTAGATTTGTACCTAAGAACTGCTATTGTAATCATAAAGACTATGATTTCCATAAGAAACATCCTTTCAACACACTTAGTACTGTTTGACTATATAGTGGACCATTGTACTAGACTAATAGTTTATAATCACACTAGAAGATGATGGGTTCCCTTCTGAGTCTGGTTCCCCTCGAGGTTTCTTCCTCATGTCGTCTCAGGATGTTTTTCCTCACCACTGTTGCCTCACCACTGACGTGCTCATTAGGAATACAGTTATACATCTACATTCCGATTTCTGTAAAGCTGCTTTGTGACAATGTTGAAAAGCTTTAAAATGAGTTTCTTATAAGGTAATTTCAACCTAGGCAATTACATTTCTTAAAGTTAAATTCATCACCTGGAACAGAGGGTGAACAGAAGACAGGTAGGGAGTAAAAACAAACATGGACACTTCCTACTTGTGGTTTCAGTGCATTCGAAATTGTGCTGACTGGTTGGTAAAATATCTTGCAAGCTGAAGTAGCATGGCTGTCACATACTTTGTGGTCTGTTGGACTTAAAGAAAGCAAAGACCTTAAAATATGTCTAAAAATGTGTAAAGTCTGATTTTCAGGCCAAGAAGCTGACATTTGTATCGACTCTAATTTCATGACTGGAACTGCAAAAGGTGTGTAAAAGATCTGAACTGTTTTTGTAATCCCACTTCCACCCTATCCCAAAGAAATTCTGACCAATACTATCCCCCTCCCCTCCACAGACACTTTTTACCAATCCGCAGAAAAATCCACCCACTTTCACTATTATTATTGTTCATTTTGTTTGATTGTATCCATCCACATTTTCTTATGAACATAGATGGTTTTATATCCCAAAATATACTAAAAATAATTAATTTTAATGGCAGCAACCCTGACTAGGATAAAGCATTTTCTGAAGATGAACAAGTGATCACAGAAACATATTGTGCAGTGCTGCATCTAATATGCTCCCACATGCATTAGAGTAAAAAATGCACACATCTAGTGTACAGACTTACAATAAAGGTTCCATCTTGCACCTTTCTTCATTTCTGCATCGCTGCGCTAATTTTTAAATGTAGAACCCTCCTTCCTTTTCAGACAAAGTAGACCCTCTTGAGGGCGCTAGAATGCTTAACCATCCAAAGAACCCTTGAGTCACCATTTCTTCTAAGACTAGGTGTTGTCTGCTTATTATTGATTATGTGTTAGAGACTGATTCTCACTTACCTTCAGAGCTGAAGTTGCCAGTCAGTGGTCGTTTGAGTTCCAGGGTACTTTCAGTGGGTTCTGGTCCTGCTCTGGATCCTCTCTCCCTGGGGAAAGCCCGGCTGTGGAGCCTCTGGATCTCATTGGAAAAACGGGGCACATGCACTGGAATGTTCTCTGGAACCACCTGAACAAGCGGCGGGGGAAGCGGCTCCTGCCTGTGATTCCCATACACCTGCAGGCACCTCTCTTCCAGAGCACCAATCAGAACTGACTGGTTATTGACCACAGCAGCAAGAGTGGAGAATCGGGCCTCAAGATCCCTGTAGCGGGCTGAGAGCCGCAATGCCTCTGCTGTGGCATTGAGGATGCGACCTTCCAGTTGTGCGAGTTCCAGCGAATTATCCCGCTTGCGAATGATCTCATGCAGAAGCTGCATGTAGAGCTGTGTGACGCGGGAATTCATGTTACGAGACTCCTTCCGCAGCAGTTTCATCTCATTCACCATGTTGCCATCCACATCCACCACCATCCTCAGGGTGTCTATCTCACGTCGTTGCTTGGACATCAGCTCACGGACATCTGCTATGTCCATCCTGGTTACGCGATCTTTGTCTGGAAGCGAGGGTCCGCGACTTGCACAGATAGGCCCTGTGATCTTCTGCTCAGGGACCAGGAAGGTGTATGAGCACTTTTTAGGGCCATCTTCTCCCTTTTCCTCCCAGGCCCTCCGTCTCCGCAACACACCCATACTTTGTCCCCATGTCCAGGCACAGAAGAGGACACAAAGGCTCCAGGAAATGGGTCCCATAGTGATTATGTCCAGCTCTTGCACAAACACTGTCACCTTAAACAAAAAAGAGACTCATCACAGATTGTCTTCCCTGGCATTTTTGAGCAGTTACAATGTTTGTTTCCCACATGTGTTTTTCTACAGAGACAAAGCTGTAATCTGCGATATGGTGCCAAGGACATTTCATCATATCCTGGAGTTACGCAACCCCTTTCCAAAATGAAGAAAACCCATCTCAGGATATAGGACCTCAGGCCAGAGACTGTGGTTTGGTCTGGCGTCTCTGTGTTATAAGAACCCAGCATCCTGTCACACAAGGTGTGGAGCGTTTCAGTAAGTTCATACTGTACTGTCTGCTTTAAGCCACTTTATGATGGATCAAATATACAAATGTAGACTAAACTTTATCCAGATGAAAAACTGTTGTTCCAGGAAACCTTCTGTTGTAGGTTCTACACAAAAACTCCAAGGCATAAGTTGACCTGAGATGTAGATGGGGTCACAGGAGATTTTTACCAACCATTATTTATAATGTAGTTCAATGCACCTGAAATTGATTTATGGAATATTTATAATAATTAAAACTGTCAGATTATTATTACAATTTCATTAACTAAAACATTAAATTCACTATGTGAGTCTCTCTGGATAATGACCTCTGTTAAATGCCATAAATGTAAATGTGCAATACATTAACCTTCATTCAATTTAGCATGTCTCTTAAGCCTATTTTACACCAGACTGAGGAGTTGTATTGTGTATTGTTTAGAATATTTACAAATATTAGCATGTTATAGTTAGTAACCTAGTGCAAGAAAGCACAGAAACGAATGCTCCACGCCCCAAGACGTCCAAGGTAGCAATGTTTTGGTGTAAAATGGGCTTTATTATTCATGAAAACATGTTAAAAACGTGAAATGCAATGTGAACTTGGCTAAATCGACAAACCAACCATTTGCTAGCACTTATTTATGGGGTGCAGGGTTCAGTGCCCTTGTGTGTATCAAATCAAAGTAGTGCTCTAGGTTGTATGTAACAGGCAAAATGAGATGCATGCTTTTGACTACATCTCCAGACTTTGATAAGCTGCATGTGACGCACAAGCCCAGTCCTCTCATTAGGTGTGAGTATAGAGCGCCTACAGTTGGGGGCTCTTATGTGCACTGATTCATAAAAACATTGTTAAATGTGTAAATATAAAGAACATATGTGCTATCTTTCCCTCTTTGATGTATCACAATTAAATGTGATGTCTGATATATGTGGGTGTTTTAATGTTTTATGCATTCCGCTAGTAAATAATGGAGGCAGGGGGTTATGTTGCAAGAATTTTGACTCTTAATTTGGGGTCACTGGCCAAAAAAGTATGAGAACCCCCTCCTAAAAGGAACTACGAGTGTATGTACTGTAAGTTCTGTTTTAGGGCCTGGATCATGTATCAATATAATTAGCCTTGAATGTAAAAAAAACACCTGTGTTATATGTGAAAAAGCAAGCCAAGGTACACTGTCTCATTTTCCAAGAGAATGTCTGTCAGTGCCACTGACTATGCTTCCTTAAAACCCAAGCCAAGCACAACTGGCCAGATCCATATTTGGTTTTAGGGTGGGAAAATTGCTGTAATTGTAAGTACTTGACTGACACAGAGTATTGCCAGCTGTGTAAAAAATTAGACATCCCATGACCCCACTCTAGTTTCAAATGCGTACTGATCAGGCAGGAGTAAATCACAGGTGGAGCTAAACCAAAGTCTTATGCTTATAAACAATGTGACAGAACAAAAAAGTGCAGTCATGATTTAAGTGTTTTTGTGAAGATACCCAGGCCTTTCAAGCTGCCTGAAATGTTACAATGAGAGATTCCTGGATTATTTCCCAGCCCAAAAGTGCTGCAGTCATGAAACTCCCTTTGTAATTGTTGTCAAAAAACAGACTCAGTCTGACAGCACTGGAAGTAATAGAAATTAGTACATTGCCTCTCTACTAATGTTTTTGTAAGAAATGAGTCAACAAATCACCTTCAACCCTGTGTAATGGTTTTTATAGACGCACTGCATGGTTCTACTCACCTGTAAGGAACTTCATAAACCATTAAATTACAAATTAGTGGAAGAAAATTAAAAGCGTCAGTTAGAGATATTTACTAGAAAAATTAGTGGCAGTTGCCATTAGACTCAAGTCAGCGTGATCTAACGCTTGCAAGTTTGTAACAGTTCGCATTTATCGATTCATCAATACAGATACTGGTATCAGGTCTCAGTCCAAAACCATGCTTATTTACTAATACTCATATTAGATACTTGTAATATTACTAATATTCTATGATTAATAATTAATTGAAGCAAAGAAGACTGCAAACTCTGCTTTGTGAAAATATTAATAGGAGGAACTATAGCAGCGTCCTACACTACAAGTAGGCAGTGGTGACTGAACGGTTAAGGCTCTGGGTTACTGGCCAGAAGGTTGGGGGTTCAAGCCCCAGCACTGTCAAGCTGCTGCTGTTGGGCCCTTGAGCAAGGCCCTTAACCCCATCTGCTCCAGGGGTGCCATATCATGGCTGACCCTGTGCTCTGACTCCAGCTTCCTAGCAAGCTGGGATATGTGAAAAACTGCATTTTGTTGGCTCTGTACTTGTATTCTGCACAATAAAGTTGAATCTAAATCTTAAGTAACCTAAAAAAAAATAATAAAAGATTTTAAATTCTCTCGGTGAGAGAAAAAATGTCTACAGACAACGCTAGGTGAGTAAAAATAACAGCTCTTAGCCAGTATGTTGTTCTTGACAGTGAGGGATTCAGATGAAATGAAGACAAAAAAAGTACTTTACTTACTTACAGATGTAGAGAAGTACTTTTCTCCAATGCAACCCAACTCAATACAAGCTAACTAATGTAGCTAGCTAATGCACTTCATTTAAAATCAACCAGCTAAAGTTATAAAGAACGAGCCACTATTTAAACCCGGGGAAACGTAAATAATTGTTTCCTGATTGATTAATACTAATTAGGTTACACATGTTGATATCGGAATCAGTACTGGCATCAAGATCAAGAAGTATCAAGAAGTTCTGAAGGTTAGCTTTATAGATTCTGTCCAATTTTACTGCAGAACTGAGGAGAAACATATACTGCCTCACACATCATAGGTAAGACAAGAAGGTAATAAATTATGCCCAGTCGCACTTCTGTGGTTATTTGCTTCCCATGAAGGAAATTGCTGGCTCATGTTTAAAACATTTCTGTGTTTTTTTTTTGGAAAGTGAGCCTAAGTTACCTCCGGGAGTTTCACATTCATTTCAGGATGACTCTTGGTCAATCTGAGTGGATCAACTTACGTTAGTGATTAGCATGGAATAAAACATATAGGAAAATATGTTTTAGGAAAATAATCAGTGACAGGTTGGTGCGATGAAGTGAAGTTACTGTTACCACACTGAAGTCCATTATTTTCTTATAACAACACATCCTGGAGCATCTTATTCATTTTATATCACATTGATTACAATTAAACAATAACACTTGATTTATAGTTATGTTTAAAGGTGCAAAAGTCAATATTTGTTATTTCTTACTAATAGAAATAATGTGGAAAATTATGTAGAAATTATAAAACATACAAGTGTATTACATAGCTATTAAAAAAAAAAAAAAAAAGTTTGGAAACCTGTCTTTTTTGTAAAATTTTGTTTGTATTTGGATTGGCCTCTTGTCAGTCATTTTATAGACACGCCCCCAACACCCCTTCACATCCTCATTAATAATTATGAGGGGACGTTGCATGTTTATAGAGTTGTAACTTGGCTTTCAGCAGTTGAATGTAAGAGTGCGCTTGACTGATGTCATGACAGGCCTTGCTAATGGTAACTCTAGTTGGACCGCCATAAATTTTGGGGGCGGAGTTTTGTGCACATGGTTGGAAATGGAGGCAGGCTCAGTGAGTTAAAAAACAAACATTCAAATCTTATTCAACTCCACCCATTTAACCATTAGATCTATTTTTCACAAATCTTACCTAATGCACCATTAATGCGTCCATGAAACAAATGAGTTCCTGTTATCACTTACGTTTTTTTTCCTTTCCCTTGGAGTTAATAAAACCCTTAATAAAACTCTGCTCATGTTACCGTGAAACAACAAACCATTTTCAAAAAGCTTAAATTTACAGCTTTACCTCTGACTGTTACAAAGCTTTGACACTGGAGACTCCTTCCATAAATGTTAAATACACATTTCCTGACAGAAAACTTCACCATATCAACAACTACACGTTTCTACAGCCTCTGCTACACAAGTCCCTGCTTTACTATAGAAACGATAATGTATTAGAATTAGAGTTGCTTTAATATAAACTTGTGATTTGCAGCTGCACTACTGTCAGAGCTGCTGTTACAGAAAATGACTCAACACCTTCTGACCAATCAGAATCCAGAATTCCACCGTGCTGTCTACAGAAGTAGGTAAAGTTGTACAGCGAAAATGTGAATTGCTACATATTGGTGTGAATGAAATGAAAATATTTCACATTGTAAAAGAAAATCCATTTGTAATTTTACAAGACCACCAAATTACAGAACTGCTTTTGGAGCTTTCAGAAGTATCTTACTGAACAACTGTCAAATGAAACTCGGTAAGAATTGGCAGTACACCACTCATAACATTCCAAGAAGCGTTATTTTTGTGTTCGTTTATGGCAACAAGAACTATTTCTTAAATAAGAAGCTGTAGCTGTTTTGTGGTTTCATCTGCAACCAGTTGAGCGACCATTGTTTTCTGTCTGTAATTATTCTCCGTCTCTCTATTACTCTAAACAGAGGTGTGGTGGGAAATAATGAGAAAAAGAACAAGAGGGAGTAGAAAAAGGGGATGGACCTTCATCATAAGTGATTGCTGCACATCTACCTGTTCTTTAACCCCTTAAGGCTTCTTTAGCGATCCTTCTGGGTTGATGCTTAAAGGTATGATGTAAAACCTTATGACAGATTAATTTCCTATCAGAAAGGGTTAACAACCTTTTTTTCTAAGAGTGTACCAAGTACCAAGACAGGTTCTAGATATTAAGAAGAAAATAATGACCAATGATTTGGAGTTTGTACCACACATTTACCCAGTTAACACATACACTCATTGAACAAAGAGTTATTTAAGAGCTCTTTAAGGATTTTTCAATTATTCTTTAAAGATGTTTTCTAGAATCCTATAATAAAGTGTTTTCCTGTCAGAAAGGGATCCATGTAGAACATTTTAGGAGGCTAAGAGCTCTTAATTATCCAACGAACCCTTAAAGAACTCTTCAAGAACCTTTTTTTTCCTATGGGTATACCAAGACAGTTAGACAGTTTGACAGGTTCTAGGTATTAAGAAGAAAATAATGACCAATACTTTGCATACTTACCCAGTTAACACATAAGAAAAAAAAAATTCATCAAAGAACTCTTAATGGTTCTTTGGTCGTCCCTCTTGGGAAACCCTTAAAGATTCTTTGTAGAATCCTACAGCAACATGCTTCGTGGTCAGAAAGGGTTTCAAGTAGAACTGTTAACTGGGGAGGTGTGTGGTACAAACAACAAATTATTGGTCATTATTTTCTTCTTAATACCAAGAACGTGTCAGGCATTTAACATTTTGATAAATATTTTCAGATTCAGGTTCTTGAAGGGTTCTTTAAAGGTTCTGTGGTTGTCCATCTGGGGCAACTCTTAATATTTTGTTTCTGTTTTTTTTTTCAAAGAAAGTATTTCGCTACCAGAAAGGGTTCAAGTAGAGCGCTTGCTCTGGAAGATATGAGCCCTTAGTTAGCAAAAAAAAAAAAAAAAAAAAGGAACCCATAAGGAACCCTTGAAGAACCCATTTTGTATGTGTATGTATTGTGTATGTATTGACTGGACAATCATTGGACAGTATTTTCTTCTCAATACCAGAATGTAACATTTTTTTAAATAATTGGTCTTAGAAAAATAAAGGTTTTGAAGGGTTCTTTAATAGCTCAGTCGATAAAGGGCTCTGGAATGCTTTCTGATAGGAAAACATTTTGTTTTAAGGTTCTACGAGAACAGGAACAATTGCTTCAATAGGAACTCGTAGCTGTTTTGTGGTTTCATCTGCAAACAGTTGACCAACCATTGTTTTCTCTCTGTAATCATTCTCCGTCTCTCAATTAATCTAAATTGATATGTGGTGGGAAAGAACGAGAGAAGGGATAAGAGGGAGCAGAATAACAGGGATGGAGAGTTATGGTAGGAGTTTGGAAAGAAAGCACAGCTCACTCGTTTCTAAACACTCTGTCACTTGGCCGTGGCATTTCAGCCTTAATCAGGCGGAGCAGGCTTTTCCTTCCAGGAGCTCCACATGTCCGTGTTGGGGAAATGTGATGTCTGTTAAAAGTGTTCCCAAACCTAATCCCTGTGGAAGTCCACTTAAAAACTGCATGTTAAAAGCCAACATTCTCCAGCCATCCTTCACAGCCAGTCTGTAAATGAACCTACAAACTTCTTACACATTTTTAAACACTATTAGCAGTAGCTCATACTGAAAAGTACATGATTCTTTAAAAACCAATAGCACTATATATGTAGTAGTTTGAGCAGTCGGCCATATATATGGGAAAAATGCAGAAGCTAGTGACCACCTTCATTTTTTGAACTTTTCCTGAAATCAGATTGAATGTTGGCAGTCATGGGACATTCCCGCATAATTACAAATAAATAATTGCCGAAGCTTGGACTCAATGGAAACAAGGGCACGTCAACAAGTTCAAAGCTCTGATTTGAAGTCTGGCAGAAAGGAAATGTTTGGCTCCGAGCTCAAATGAGAAAAGTTAAAGTTGTATTTGGAAGGCAAAGCTCTAACGCTGTTGGCTGAAGTCGCAGGGAGCACTATAAATCCCGACTCCAGTCTTGGACTTTAGTGTCTAAAAAAGAAAAATAATCTTGAAGAGTCATTTGATTGTCAAATGAGGAATTTGGGGTCAATCCTCACCTCCACCGTGGCCACCCAAAAGTCTGTTTTCACTGTTTATCATTTTCTTTCCTGGACCAGCAGGAAAATGGTCAATGTTTTTTACACCACAGCACTGTTGAAGTTTGGATTCTGCATTCTGATTGGTCAGAAGGTGTTGATTAATTTTCTGTAACAGCAGCTCTGTACAGTAATGTAGCTGCAAATCACAGGTTTATATTAATGGGCTCATTCAATACGTTATCGTTTCTATGGTAACAAATATTTTACAGGGCTTGTATAGCAGACGCACCACATAAACTAAGCCTAAAAATAAACAGATTGAAAAAAAAAAACAACAACAGAGGAAAATCATTTATATAAGGTGAAGTTTTCTGTAAGGAGATGTTTATGTAACATTTATGGAAGGAGTCTCCAGTGTCAGTGCTTTGGAACAGTCATAGCTTTGTAAAGTTTTCCAACATCTGTGTTTTTCTTCAACATCAGTGTGTTCCACAAAAGAAAACATGTTCTTTAATAAATAAATAAATAAATAAAAATTGTAAGCGTTGGCACATTGCTGTGGTATAGGAGGAATAAAACACCTCGGGATGTGTGGTTTTTTTAGGGAATTAAACAACTTCAGAGTGTTTTTTTTTCTTAATTAATGCCCAAACAGATACGAAAATGGATTCGTGCATTCTCAAATGCACCATTCTCTGGGAATGCCAGGATCTAGGAACATACAGTACATCAATATGCATATTGTAAGTGACCGCATGCCTTTCAGCCATCACAATTAGCTAGCCGGCTAGTTAACTGGCTTGCTTTTCTCTCAATTAGACAAATATCTGTCACAGATACAGATTTTTTATATCACATTAGCTAGATAACATACTTAGCATGTTACAGAATATCACTTTCATGTTAATCCATGCCATCCTGGGCTGTGATTGGTGCAGAGTATCTTTAATGACATCACGGACTGGTTTTGCATCTACTCAATTATACTTTTAGAAAAATAGGTTCTTCAAAGACCCCTTAAAGGTTCTTCAGCTGTCCCTCTGGGGTTCTTTGTAGAACCCTACACCAGAGTGCTTCTTATCAGAAAGGGTACCAAGTAGAACCCTGATTTGGAAGTTAAGAAAACATACTTAGCAAATGAACCATTGAAGAACCCTTTTTTCCCCAAATGTCATAACAGTTTAAAGAGTTTGATAGGTTCAAGGTATTAAGATGAAAATTAAGACCAGTAATTTGTGTTTGTAACACACACCTATCCAGTTAATACACACATATTTAGAAAAAAAGTGTTCTTCAAGGGTTCCTTAAGGGTTTTAATGAGTGTATGTATTAACTGCTTCATAGAAATGATTGGTAATTTTTTTCCTAACACCTAGAACCTGTCAGGTGTTTACAAGTGAGTTAATCTTAGTACTTGATGCACTGTTAGAAAGAAAACGGCGTGTTTTATTTTATCAGGGAGGGTTCACGGGATCATTTTTAGCCTCACAAAAGGTTTTACTTGGAACCGTTTCTGATAGGAAAACACTTTTTAGCCACTGTTGAATAATTTACACTCCATGCCTCATCTGCACTCCAAAACTCTGAAAGCAGTAATTTGATCTGTTTTGTGTCTTTTGTGGGGGTTCGTTCTTGCATGTTATATTAATACTGTTGAATCCAAATTCCTACCACTGTTCTTTTGGGGCAAAAAAAACGGCATCTCTAATAATCCTTATGAATAACCATTTATAACCTACTGTACGTTTGAGCGATTACCCAGAAGCTGATCGAGTTATTCATGGAGGCGGACTCTTCTGGTTTTCATTTCAAATGTAAGAAAGCAAAGTATCTGACTTCCTCAGGTGCTGCACATGCAAACACTTTCTCAATTAGAACCATGATCAGTGACCGGAGGCTTTCCGGATTCAGCCTGAAACCCGAGTCACACAGACGCAGATCCGTCTCTAACCAAATCCACCTCGGCCTCCGTCAGCAGACTGCACGTCTTCAGGGCCACCATTATAATGTGTTTAAGGGTGTCTCCATAGTTGTTGTTGTTTTTTTTTTTAAGAAAGAAAAATTCCCCTTTAGACTAAAGTCAATAGGGCTATAATTAGTTGTTTACTTCCATTTAAAGTAGGATTAACACACAGAGTGACTGGTTTTATCAGAAATTCATCAATGAGTTATTGGGAAAAAAAGAAAACTTAGAGTTAATAAGGCAGTAAATTTGGGTTTACAATCTTACAGGATTGTCTTAATATTTAATTGATTTAATTAATATCTAATATAATTAATATTAATTAATATACAGTATATAACATGGTGTTTAATGATTTAATATTTTAATGTAATTTTATTTAATTTCACTATGTCATTAATTAGTTTATTGTATTTATTGGGCTAAATTTTTTGGTCAATTATTGATCGAAACCACAGCTTTATTATTTTTTTTTTATGTGCTTACTGCTTATACTGCTTATGTCTTTTACAAGCAACTATTGAAGAGAGATTGTTGTATCCACTGACAATGCACTGTTACACAAAAATGTGCACAATGACAATAAACTTGAATTAAAAGTGAACTGAACTGAATTAAACTGATCGACATTTAACACTTTATTTTTCAAATATGCTCAATACACACATTATAAAGATTATCAGAAACAGGCTAAAATCTTTCTACTGGCACTGATTTGTGATTTCATACATAATACATTCTTTAAAAAGTATAAAAAATATTGATAATAAATGGCGATATTTGATATTATGGCGATATTCAACATTCTGCATCATTTTCTAGAGCAGTTTAACATACTAATGAACTATAGAATAATGTTTTTCCTCTAAGTACATGCTTTAAGGTAGAAGAGAAAAGGTCTCTTACCTCTGAGAGTCTACAGCTTGTGTTCAGCTTCACACATCCAGTCTCTCTGCTCACTGACTGCTCCGTCTCTCTCTCGCTCTCACACACACACACACACACA
>CM040457.1:4577086-4590118 GCA_022758105.1 Pangasianodon gigas | reverse complement strand
ACTCCATAGCATTTTTGTTTCAGGTGTAACTTGTTAATGTTGTTCTTCCTGAAGGTCCATGCTGAACTAAGTGACTTTGGTCACGTGACCAGATCCGTACTGAAAATATGCTTTCATATCAGATTAAAACAAACTGTGTTTTTATTTATAACTTTGTATTTCAGTTAAAAATAAATAAATAAATAAATAAATTACTCTTTTAAAGCTTTACAAACTCTAGTCTGGTCTGGTTTGTTCAGTTATACTAATAAAAGAGGCTCAGTAATAATTTAATTATAATATTATATTTAATTTTTAATTAAATATAATATTTTAATATTTAATTAAATATTATATATTGAAAAATATATAAATATTTATATATTTATATATTATATAATATAAAATATGTATAATTTATGTAAAGGCTTTATGTAGCCCAGGGGTTTGTTTGTTTGTTTTGTTTTGTTTGTTTTTTGTTTTATAAATTGGGCTGTTTAAGGCTAAATATCTGGAAAAAATATTTGAAAGCTCCAGACTTTGTCATTGGGTCATTTTATATTAATTATTTAAAAAAAAAAAGAAAGAAAGAAAAAGAAAAAAAATGAACAGACAGAAAATGGATGTGCTTTAATGATAAACGACTGAACGGTCTAATCAGTTCATAATTTAATGTTACTCAGTATAATTTAAAATATTCTTCATTTCAGTTTATTAAAGAATGGCACATTTTTTATCCGTTTATAGTTGCATTTAATGTTGTGGAACATCTGCAGGACAAGTTAGCTCCTGTTCTCATTTACGTTATAGCAGCTATAAACAGTCTTCCCTCGCCAACCTCTCTTATTTTCTCTCTCGTGAAGTCAAAAACAGCTTGTCATGTTACTGAGAAAGCGCAAAGTGTAAACTCCTCTGTCCTGACTGTTACAAAACACTGACACTGGAGACTCCTTCCGTAAATGTTAACTAAACACCTCCTCAGTAACGACTCCTTTTTACCTGTGTATTGTTAGTCTTAGATTATTCACAGTCCTTGTCTAAGTTGTTATTAAAGAAAGGAAAATGAATCGACACCTCCTGACCAATCAGAATCAAGAGCTCTAACATTTCATTAAAGGATTATTACAGCGCATTAGATACGCTTTAAGACCATTAGGAAGCATTAGGGTGAGATTTTGGAGCGTGGTCAGAACGTTTGCCTCGGATCATGAAATAAAACCTCTGCGTATGTCTGTTTGATGACACATGTGTGTCTTTATACACAGACAGTTAAATGACAAGCTGTTCGTCAGTAAACGATTGGTGCTATGTGGGCGTGGATGTGGGCAGCGGCAGCGTTCGAGCCGCGCTGGTTTCCCGCGACGGCCGTGTTACAGCCACAGCCGAGGAGCCCATACACATCTGGCAGCCTCAGAAAGACTATTACGAACAATCTTCAGACGACATCTGGAGGAAATGCTGCAGCACAGTGAAGGTAAAAAGGGTGTGTTCTCTGTAACTCCGCCCCCACATGTTTTATTCCCTACATAAACCTCAGTATATACAATTTACCTTTAACCTTCAGGTGGTCTGGATGAAGTGTCTGATTGTACACGTGTGTAATCTCTCTCTCTCTCTCTCTCTCTCTGTCTTTATAGAAAGTGACTGAAGGCATCATGAAGGAGCGTGTGAGAGGGATCGGGTTCGATGCCACCTGCTCGTTGGTGGTTCTGGACCAGAACTTTCAGCCCGTAGCTGTTAATAAAGATGGTGAGTAGCTCAGGACTTGCGCGAGCACTCGCGTACTTCATCCAGAAACGTTCACGTCCATCAAGAATGACATCTGCTAGGCATCGTTTAGGAAAATTCTTATATTTATTGCTATTGAAACAGCAAAAGCTGGAGGCGTGGCCCAACAAAAGATCTGCTAGGATCTCTGAATATACCGACAGCACCAGAATTATTGGCACCCTCGGTTAAAAATGCATAGAAAAACTCAAACACTAAAACTGTGAGAGAAATGTAAGCTTTAAATTGAAGTGAAATGAAGTGATAGGTGTTATTCATGACGTGAAGCGATACAATAAACAATTGTACCACAACAAACAGTTCTTCTGTAATGTGTTAACAATAAACTTTAGTCACTAAGCAACATAACAGACAAAGATAAGTGTTTTCTATGGACAGAAAATGACTTATTAATTTAAAACCTGGTGCTTTTATACAGATTCAGTAATCTGTGGTGCCGTCACAGGTGTGTGTATATTTTTATCACACCTTCGAATGAAGCCAATCATAGTTTAGCACAGACGCTATTTGTTTAATAAATATATTTTTAAACCACTCAATTATTGGCACTCCTGTTGCATAGGCTTGTGCAATATTGATTTTTTTTCTGCTTGAAATTTACTGTTAAATAAAATCACGATGGATGATTTAATCATCCAGAACTCTAAAACAAAACAGGAAAAGGAGCATTTCCTCCATTTCAGCTTTATGGAGAGTAATGGAGGGCGTCAAAATCTTTCCAGCTGTGCGGCGCTCCTACGCACAACGCGTAAAGAATGGCAGGGCTGGGAATATTATGGCACTGGACATCATGGCAATGTAAGATCACGTAGGGATGACAATCATTATATCACACAAGCCTACTCCTGCGTGCAGTACTTTGCACAATCTCTCTACTCCTGTAATGCCTGATGAGATCAGGAGAATACTGAGCAAGCACTCAGAGCATCTTTAGCAAGGGTGCCAATAATTCTGTAGCTGACTATATTTAATGTATACAAAAAAAAAAAAAGAAATTACAGCATGTTTAGGGTCGAGAATTTTCTTTCAGCTCTGCAGTAGTCCATATTGTAGGCATTAATGAGGCCCAAATGAGGATCCTTTTAGGAATAAAAAAAAAATTCATGTCAAATTTGAATATGTAAATTATCGTGATATGCTGTCACTTATGAAAGTGATGCATTAAAGGAACAGATTGGTTACAAATCCTACACCGTGTTACAACTGTATCTTTCATCGTTCACGCTCCATAACGTCATGTTACTGTATGTGCACAATCATATACTAATTCAAGTGGAATTTTATTCTCATCCACGTCACTTCCACCTTCTTCCATTCTTCTGTCAGGTGTCAAGGAGAGGAACGTGGTGATGTGGATGGACCACAGAGCAATGGAGCAAGCGGCTCGCATCACAGCCACGGCTCACCGAGTCCTGAGCGCCGTCGGCGGCGTGATGTCTCCCGAAATGCAGCCGCCCAAGTTACTGTGGCTGAAAGAGGTGAGCTCCGTTCACATTTATCTAATAAACACCACTGTAACTGCGCTAGCAAGGACAGCGGTGTGACATCAGAGCGACACACAAATGCTTAATTCTCACAGAAATACTTTTAATTCATTAATGGTACTCATTTCCAAAACTGGAGAAGCAACAAGCCTTAAATATTGTGGACATTATAGAAATGGATATCAGTAATGTCAGACACTGAGAGTCTAAATCTGTTTAAATATTCATTAATTTTTTAACATAACAGCTTTTCTAATGCATTTCTAAATTTCCCTTTATATAACACAATGATGTTTGAAAATAGCAGAATGTAGAAGGTTTTGGGGGAAAAAAATACATCTTGAAAATTTCCCAGGAGGAAAGGACAAGAACTCTGGATGAGCGTGATTTTTTTTTAAATTTTTTTTTTGCTGTCCTTTTCATATTTTTGTTAGAATCTGAGGAAAAGCTGCTGGAAGGAAGCCACACACTTCTTCGACCTGCCAGACTTTTTGTCCTGGAAGGCAACAGGTTCGTTAGTAAGGTGTGTTTTTCTTCACACACACACACACACACACAGATATTTACTGAACCTGTCGAGATCTCCGGTGTGTGTTTGGTCTTTCAGTACTTGATATTGTTAATGCCATCCCTTAGGCTTCGTTGTATAACACTGATTTTCTTTTTTTTGCTCATATCGGATCTGTTTGTCTTTGACGGTTCATGTTTGTAACCGCAAATGACGTCTTTAATATCTGTAACGTGAACGCGTCCGTCCCCTGAAACTCCACACACGTGCACATTGATTTCTTGGGTTCGGTTTCTGTAGGTTCCTTTCAGTTTTGCTAAAATTGATTCCCAAAATATTAAGAAAAACAATCACCAATTTCCACATCCTTCCGCTGAATATATTGTTTTCTGTGTGTTATAAGTGCATTGGGAAAAAGCCGCATGAATTCCTATCTAACATTCTCATTCTAGCTACTCTACATATGAAAGGTCTGAAAAGATCCGATTTTTGTGTCCACACAGTCCTAAAAAAATCAGATCTGTGTCACACTGAGCCTTGCTGGATGAAGAGAAAAGCTCTTGACACCGGTTTATATTATGACTTTGTGCAGCAATGCGAGCAGCATTGTTCACACACACTCAATTCACACACACAGTCGCAAATTACAAACTGCTGCTTTAAAGTCTTGGACAGGTTACTGCTTTATTACTGTATTCAGGTGTGTTACTCTGTGTTATTAGTAAACGAGTAAAATCATGGACTGACTCTTGAGTATCTCTGTCATAACACCTCTCTGCTGTGTCCTAGATCACTGTGCACTGTGGTGTGTAAGTGGACTTATTCTCCGCTAGACGGCTGGGACGACAGTTTCTGGACCACCGTCGGTCTCGAGGACTTGATTGAGGACAATCATTCGAAAATCGGTAAGCCGTGTTAAAAAAAACAATAAAAAAATCGTGTTATATATACTGTACCAATGGTCCGCAACTGGATCCACATCTGGCTCTGATCATTAACTGATAATTGAAAAGCAGTGTAACATCCTCACCTCTCTGATCTACATCACACCAAATAAATAATGCACTAAAAACTGCAACAAAAAAAACAGATGATCAAATTATTATTAATTATCAGATTAAATCAAGACACTACAAATCCAAAACACTGCCTTCCAAATCTTGACTAGAAACAACAAAAACATGGAAATATTTCTACAGAGAAGCAGGCCATGTGTGGAATAAACTTCGGGGCATGCGGTTATAGGAAAATAATCAGCGACAGGATGCTGTGACGAGGTGGAGTTACTCTTACTCTCATTTTTCAATAAGAGCACAAAGTGTTTTTTTTATTTATTTATTAAAGAATAGCACATCATAGTTTTTATCCATTTATAGATACATTTAATGTTGTGGAACATCTGCAAGGCATGTAAGTTCCTGTTCTCACTTACGTCATGGAAGCTATAAACAGTCGTTCCCTCACCAGCCTCTCTTTTTTTTTCTGTCTCTTCATATTAATAAGACAGAAACCACAAAGAAGCGTAAACTGCTCTGTCCTGAGGATGTCAGAAAACTTAAAACTGTTACAAAGAGCTAACACTGGAGACTCCTTCCATAAATGTTAAATAAATCTCCTTACTAAAAGCCTTGTAACATTATAACATGATGATTTCTGTCTCTCTGTTGTGTTCTTAACTAAGAAGCATAAAATATATTTAAGGTAGTAATAGCATAATGTAATGTGAAGCCATGCTTTAAAAAATTTCTTTTTTTTTTTTAAATTAGACTAATTTTTTATTGTACATGTCAGTGATTGGTGTTAGGCTACTAAAGACCGGTCTCGGGAAACACCCAGACGCCTTAACAGATAAATAATGCCTATACTTTCGTTTAAAATATTTATTTGTTTGTTTGTTTCTATTTTTTTATTAATATATGGAAGATCATAAACCTGTAATTCAAATGTTTACCTGGTTACAATACTGTACCGTACCGTACTGATATAACAGAACAGCTTAGAAAAAGATTTATATTAGCACTGTTTAACTCCGCCCACTATCTGCCCTCTTACGCATACTTGAGCTCACAGATGCTCCTGATTGGCTAATGTCGCTGTGATTGATAGGAGAGAGAGAGAGAGAGAGAGAGAGAATGCCTTCCCTCCCACTCAGAGAGCATGGACAGTTTTGCTCCCTCGGCCACAGATATTCAAATCAAATCAAATAAGTTTAAATATGGCGAAGGCTTTTCTATTGCGCCACTCAGGAACCAGCAGTGTTTAACTCTTTATCCTGTATTCCTGTATGTCTCATGCGTTCCGTGTGTTGTGTGCAGGAGAGCGGACGTGTTGTCCCGGCAGCCCGGTCGGAGGAGGACTGACTCCGGAGGCAGCTGCAGATTTAGGTCTGGAGCCGGGAACACCTGTGGGAGCGTCTCTGATCGATGCCCATGCAGGAGGACTGGGTCGGTTATATGATAACTTTTTCTACTGATTAACCACTAGAGGGCTGGTTAGTAAAGCTCACTGAGGCATCGTGGGAAATTTGTAGACTGTGTCATGAAATGCAGTTGAATTATGAATATAGGAATCGTTCTTTTGGTTTGTCCTGCGTTTTCTAGGTGTTATTGGAGCGGATGTAAGCGGCCATCACCTGCCGTGTGAAAATCAGCCAATCACATCACGCATTGCTCTGATCTGTGGAACATCGTCCTGTCACATGGCTGTGAGTTTATAGTCAATAGTAATAATTATATTAATAATTATTTTATTCTAATAAATAATAATAATAATAATAATAATAATTATTATTATTATTATTATTATTATTATTATAAATAATTATAATTAATAATATTATAATTATTTTAATAAATAATTCTATTAATAATTAATAATCTTTTAAACTTACTTATAAATAATTATGTGTCAAATATCCTCACACAATGCTTTGTTTTAAATGTTAAAAAAAAAACACTAAATGAGCCAAAGTGTTCTGATTGCTGAGGTTAAGGTGTGTGTGTGTGTGTGTGTGTGTGTGTGTTGCAGGTGAGCAAGAAGCCTCTGTTTGTTCCAGGTGTGTGGGGTCCGTACCTGTCCGCGATGGTACCAGACCTGTGGCTAAATGAAGGCGGTCAGAGCGCTACAGGACAACTGGTCAGTCCAACACAGTGCACTTCTTAGGCTAAGTGTGATTTCCTCACACAGTGCAAGAACACGTTGTTGCAGAGCTTTGTGTCATAGAGAAACAGACATAAGGCTAATCAGTTTAGTTTGTAATCAGATATCAGCTGTCAAAATGTCTGCCATGATCCTACAAAAAATTGTAGCATGGTCAAAATCTCACCATATGAAGGGTTTTCCAAGGTCAAAGTGTTATTACAAAGTACAAAGTACACTATATGGCCAAAAGTTTGCCATGTGCTTGTTGAACATCTCATTCCAGATTAGTCCCCTCTTTGCTGTTATAACAAGCACCACTCTTCTGAGAAGGCTTTCCACTAGATTTTGGAGTGTGGCTATGGGGGTTTGAGCATTACAGAGATCAGGCACTGATGTTTTGTGAGGAGGTCTGGGGTTCAGTCGGGGTTCCAGTTCATCCCAAAGGTGTTCAGTGGGGTTGAGGTCAGGGCTCTGTGCAGGACACTCGAGTTCTTCCACTCCAACATTAACACACCATGTCTTCATGGAGCTCGCTTTGTGCACAGGGGCATTGTCATGCTGGAACAGGTTTGGGCCTCTTAGTTCCAGTGAAGGGAAATTGTAAAGCTACAGCATACAAAGACATTCTATACAACTGTGTGCTTCCAGCTTTGTGGTAACAATTTGGGGAAGAACCACTTTGGGTGTGATGGTCAGGGGTTCACATACTTTTGGCCATATAGTGTATAAACAGGGCTTACGGATATTTTTTCTGTTTTTTTTATCCCCCAGATTGATCATGTGGTGACAGGACACGCTGCTTTCTCTCAGTTAAAAGAGCGAGCAGAGAAAAGGTATGTTTTTGTCCATCAGAAGTTACTTCATTTATTGCAAAATATATTTTTAATAAATGTGCGAAGACTCGAGTCCAGTCTCGAGACGTTTTCTGCTTTGACTTGGACTTGTCTTAGACTTACTGGCATTTGTACTTGGACTTGTCTCAGTGTTGTGCGTTGGTCTCGCTAAATATGGTCTTGGTCGCGACCGAGAGTTCTTTTTGCGAGCAAGAAGAAATTCCTTCTTTTGGAAAACAGCCTAATCATTTGTTTCTTGATCTCGGCTAGTCCTGGTCTTGGACTTGACGTTCTTGACTACAGCCCTACGGCAGACTGTTTAGATTTAAATGTACACAGTGTCCATGCTTGGAATTTCTAGATAAAACCCTCATTTTCTTAGAAAAGTGAATTGTCATTGTAATATAATAGTGTATAGAACGCATATTATAAGCATTGTGTATATATATGTATATATGCATATATGGCCCAGGCCTACATCCAGGACTTCATTTAAAGTGTATATATATTTATATATATATATATATGTATGTTTTTTCCTTTTCAGTGGAGTGAATATTTACTCTTTCCTGAACGGCTATCTGGAGGAAATGGCCAAAGACCTGAAGGACCTGGACGAACTGACCGCTGGCCTGCACGTGTGGCCCGATTTCCACGGCAACCGGTCTCCTCTCGCCGACCAGAGCTTAAAGGGCATGGTGAGCATCGATTTCAAACTGCGGAGCGAAAAAAAAACCCTTTGATGTGTTGTTTAATCAAAAGTGGTGACGGAGACTGAAATATAGTGGGCAAGGCATATTATATTAATATATAGATATATTATATTTTATAATATAAACAAAATAAATTAATAGTTTTAATTATGATTTTAAAATATGGTGATTTTATTTATTATTATTTGTATGTATGGTTGTGATTTGAGTCATTTTTTTTTACTATTTATGCATTTTTATTATTTTACAATAGCTTTATAATTGTTATACATTTAAAAATATAGAGTTAATTACTGTAGAATTTTTAAGCAGCGTGCTAATGATGAATGTTCTGTTTAACTTTTGTTAAAAAAATTTTTTTCCTTGTAAAGTATGTCTTACTACTACTGTTAATCATAACAATAATAATAATAGTTTTTAACATATTATTTATTTTAATTTAATTTAATTTAAATTTATTTTATTTGTTCCTTCAGTTCATGCATAGGGCATGTATAAAATATTTTATTCACGCTCTGTGCAGGTTATTGGACTGTCTTTGTCTCAGACGCTGGACGACTTGGCTCTTCTTTACCTCGCTACTCTACAAGCTATTGCTGTGAGTTTAAATGAAGTTTTATTCTAACCCATTAACACCAGTCCAGCCCACGCAGCCTGCTTTATTTGTTTCGTTTTTGCTATTTTTGGTGTGTGATTTGTGATTGTGGTTTGTCACAGCTTGGCACCAGACACATCCTGGATGCAATGCGAGAAGCAGGACATGACATCACTGCCTTGTTCCTGTGTGGAGGGCTCAGTAAGAACCCTCTGTTCGTGCAGATGCACGCCAACGTTACGGGTAAGCGCTTCCTCACACTGGGTGAGTAGATATACTGACCATCAGATTACACAGAGCTGTCCAATTCTGGCTTTTGATTGGTCAGAAAGTTACAAACCTACTTCTTCTCATTTCCTCCATCTCTCTCTCTGTCTCTGTCTCTCTCTCTCTTCCTCTTCCTCTCTCTCTCTGTGTCTCTCTCTCTCTTCCTTTTCCTCTCTCTGTCTCTCATTCTCTCTCTCCCTTCTTCCTCTCTCTGTCTCTCTCTCTTTCTTTCTTTCTCTCTCTTCCTCTTCCTCTCTCTGTCTCTGTCTCTCTTCCTGTCTCTCTCTCTCTTTCTCTCTCTGTCTCTCTCTCTCGCTGTCTCTCTCTCTGTCTCGCTTTCTTTCTGTCTCTCTCTCTGTCTCTTTCTCTCTTTCTTTCTCTCTCTCTCATTCTTCCTCTCTGTCTCTCTCTCTTACTCTTCCTCTCTGTCTGTCTGTCTCTCTCTCTCTCTCTGTCTCTCTCTCGCTGTCTCTCTCTCTGTCTCACTTTCTTTCTGTCTGTCTCTCTGTCTCTCTCTCTCTTTCTTTCTCTCTCTCTCACTCTTCCTCTCTGTCTCTCTCTCTTACTCTTCCTCTCTCTGTCTGTCTGTCTGTCTCTCTCTCTCTCTCTCTCTGTCTCTCTCTCTCACTCTTCCTCTCTGTCTCTCTCTCTCTCCCTCTTCCTCTCTGTCTCTCTCTCTGTCTCTCTCTCTGTCTCTCTCTCTTCCTCTTCCTCTCTCTGTCTCTCATTCTCTCTCTCTCACTCTTCCTCTCTGTCTCTGTCTCTCTCTCTTCCTCTTCCTCTCTCTCTCTCTCTCTCTCTGCGTGACGTGCAGGTTTGCCGATCGTCCTGCCTGCAGAGAGAGAGGCTGTGTTGGTGGGTGCTGCAGTTCTGGGGGCCTGCGCCTCACGGGACTACACCTCCATTCAGGTACAGTTACAGTGAAGAACTTGCTGTATTTCCCCAAACTGCATCATCATCATCATCATCATCATCATCATCATCATCATCATCAATCACTTCTAATATACACTCACCATCTACCTGCACACCTGCACATTCATTCATTTATCCAGTCAGTCCATCATGTAGCAGCAGCGCAAAACTGAAACCTGGGCAGCTCAAACACCAACTGGATGATTTTCCAGTCTTCAGCTGTGCAGTTAGAGGGGGTCTGTACCCACTATAGCATCAGAATTCCTGTTCCTGGATGACAGGAGTGGAACTCGGTGTGGTCTTTTGCTGTTATAGCCCATCTGTCTCAAGGTTTAACGTGCTGTGAGATGCTTTTCTGCTCAGCACAGGTGTAAAGAGTGCTTATTTGAGTTACCATCGCCTTCCTGTCAGCTCGAAGCAGCCTGACCATTCTCCTCTGACCTGGATGTTTTTGGTTTTCACACCATTCTGTGTTAAAGACTGTTGTGTGTGAAACTCCGATGAGAACACCAGGTCCATGGTCATCCAAGTGACTGAGATCTCTTTTTTTCCCCCCCATTCTGATGTTTGATGTGAACTGATATACCAGATAATCCCACTATCTGGATTCACCCAGAAGAGCGAGGGTTTATTTCTTTAAATATAGATGTATATGCACTAACTAGGATTTTTTTTTTAAATTTTCTTCCGTGTCAGCAAACAAAGTGCTCTGGTCGGGGCTTTTTTTTTCTGTAGAACAGACACCTAGCGTGAATGCAGCCTTAAGCAAGAAAGGAACTCATTTGCATTGGGGAAAAAGGTCTAGGTCACAGTTTATAATTTGTAAAAGGTCTAGGTCAAGGTCTAGGTCAAAGTCAAAGTGTAAAGGTCTAGGTCACAGTTTATAGTTTTCTATGAAAAAATATTCATAATATTTTTTATATCCTCCATTATGCTTCCTAACACAACAAAAGTTGAAAAATTGAATGCGTGTCTATGAAGAGCACTTATTTTATATTATTTATGTAGCGTATGTTGCAGGAGGAGGCCTCAGTAGTGCGCACTCTGTTTACGGCTCTGATATGTACGTGCTTTAGTGTATGCTGAGTGCACATTAACGAAGTTGGTGTGTTAGACAGGCGTGCGATATCGAACGTGTTTCCTCCGTGCTTAAGACACCACTAACCCACATCACAAGAACCTTCATTACATCAACGTCCTAAATCTACAGAAAGATCAACGAAAGGTCAAATTTGTGCTGAAGTCTGTTTTTTTTCTCTTACTGATAGAAAAAAAAAAGCACAACAAGGTGTCTTCTCAGCTAAATCAGACGTGTCTGTGTTTTTCAGGAAGCCATGGAGAAAATGGCCAAAATAGGAAAAGTGGTTCGACCTAACCTCAAGCTCGAGAGGTGAGAGATCTGTGATGTCAAGATAAAATCATAACTGCATTCAGATTTTATCCATATGTTGATCAGAAGGTTTACAAGTAAGGAATAAAACACTCCATGTCATGCTGTTATAGGAAAATAATCAACGACAGGGTGGTGTGATGAAGCAGAGTCACTGTTACAACCCTAAAGTTGATTATTTTCCTATAACAGTACATCTCAATGTGTTTTACTCCTCTTATACCGCAGCAATTTGCCAGCAGTTACATTGCAAACAATGCTGTCTAACATCTGTGAAACAGATTATGTTACAGCAGTCGTTCCCAGTCGTTAAACCTGTGGTTTGCAGCTGCACTACTGTCAGAGCTGCTGCTTAACTAATCTGCAATTTCTGACCAATCAGAATCGAGAATTTAACAGCGCTATAGTATAAATTTACCTTAATTTTATTACATATTAGCAAAATGTTTATTTATTTCTAACTACACAAGGTTTGCACTTTGCATCTTACAAATAAACCCACTAAGTAGACAGATGTAAAAATAAAATTCATGCATACAGTACAGTTGTGGTCATAAATTTACATACGCCTTGCAGAATCTGCAAAATGTTAATAATTTTAAAAAAAAATGAGGAAACATAAAAATTGCATTTTGTTTTTTATTTAGTTCTGCCCTGAATAAGCTGTTTCACATAACAGATGGTTACATATAGTCCACAAGACACAATAATAACTGAATTTACACAAATGAACCAGTTCAAAAGTTTACATACGCTTGATTCTTAATACTGTGTGTGTTACCTGGATGATCAACAACTGTTTTTATGTTTTGTGATAGTTGTTCATGAGTCCCTTGTTTGTCCTGAGCAGTAAAACTGCCCACCGTTCTTCAGAAAAATCCTCCAGGTCCTGCACACTCATTGCTTTTCCAGCATCTTCTGCATATTTGACTCCTTTCCAGCAGCGGCTATATGATGCTGAGATCCATCTTTTCACACTGAGGACAACTGAGGGACTCGTACACAACTATTACAAAAGCTGAAAACATTCACTGATGCTCAACAAGGCAACGCGATACATTAAGAGCCAGGGGGATGTAAACTTTTGAACAGGATGATCGGTGTAAATTGTTATTATTTTGTTTAAAGATCTTATTTTTTTCATTTAGTGTTGCCCTTCAGAAGCGACATAAGATATTTACGTTTCCCAGAAGACAAAATAATAACAATTTAAAATTAATAAAAAATTAATAAAAATACAGTCAGGTCCATAAATATTGGGACAGTAACACAGTTTTGGTAATTTTGCCTCTGTACACCACCACAATGGATTTGAAATGAAGCAATCAAGATGTGACTGAAGTGTAGACTTTCAGCTTTAATTCAACGGCTTCAAGAAAAATACTGCATTAACCGTTTGGGAATTACAGCCATTTTTTA
>CM040457.1:4540570-4576986 GCA_022758105.1 Pangasianodon gigas | reverse complement strand
GAGGAACTCTGTAAAAAATGGCTGTAATTCCTAAATGGTTAATGCAATATTTTTGTTAAACCCCTTGAATTAAAGCTGAAAGTCTACGCTTCAGTCACATCTTGACTGCTTCATTTCAAATCCACTGTGGTGGTGTACAGAGGCAAAATTACCAAAACTGTGTCACTGTCCCAATATTTATGGACCTGACTGTATGTTAGTTACGAAAGGGTTTGGGAAAACACTCGTTAATTAAAGAACATTCTAAGACACAATATAACGAAGTACTTAGTGAATAATGAATGGGTCAGGTTACTCATTAAGTTACAAATGACTTTATGTAGTACGTTAATTATGAAGAGTTTTGGGAAAACACTCGTTCTAACTTTCCAACATACAATTTAACGAAGTACTTAGTGAATAATGAATGGGTCAGGTTACTTATTAATTTACAAACGACGTTATGTAGTACGTTAATTACGAAGAGTTTTGGGAAAACACTCGTTCTAACGTTCCACCATACAATTTAACGAAGTTCTTAGTGAATAATAAATGGGTCAGGTTACTCGGTAATTTACGAACATGTTTACGTAGTATGTTAGTTACGAAGGGTTTCGGGAAACATTCATTAATTAAAGAATGTTCTAATAAATGAGATAATGAAGTACTTAGTGAATAACGAATGGGTCAGGTTACTCATTAATTTACGAACAAGTTTAAGCACTATGTTAGTTACGAAGGGTTTTGGGAAAACTCTCGTTAATTAAAGAACATTCTAACAAATGAGATAACGAAGTACTTAGCGAATAACAAATAGGTCGGGTTACTCGTTAATTTACGAACGAGTTTACGTAATACATGAGTTACGAAGGATTTCCGTAAAGAATTGTTAATTAAAGAACGTCCTAACAAACAAGATAACTAAGTACTTACTCATTAAATTACAAACTAGTTTACGTACTACGTTCGTTACGAATGATTTTGGGAAACACTTATGATTTTAAACATGTTGTAATGAACAAGGTAACAAAGTACTCCGTGAATAACGAATGCGTCAGGTTACTCGTTAGTTGACAAACATGTTTACGTACTACGTTACTTATGAAGAGTTTCAGGAAACCCAAGTTAATTAAAATAGGTTGTAACAAATGAGATAACGAGGTACATAGCATTACGAATGTTTTGGGAAAACCACCCCTGGTTAGTGTTGCTCTGATTGACAGGGGAGAGAGTGTGTATGCCCCTCCCACCCAAAGGGCATGGCCAGTTTTACTCCCTTGGCCACAGGCTGCTAAGGCGTTGTTGGGATTCGAACTCGTGATGTTCCGATCGCCACTCAGGAGCCCGTGTATCTTTACCATCACTCGGGTTGTATCAGTCTAAAACATGGCTGATTAATCTGTTTTCTCACCCCAGTGAGTTAAAGATGTCTTAATTTATCCTCAGTCACGGTATATAAAAAGTGACAGATAGTACGCACCCACCATACACTCCGTGTTTATTGTAAAGTGACTTTGGGTGCTTTGGTTTGCTGTGGTTTAGTAGGACACTCGGCCTTCATTCAGAAAACACTTTGATTCACTGTGAGCTAATAAAACACGCCGGTGGTTTTCACACCTCTCAGTAAAACACTCCGATCACCTGTGGCGGGATCTACCTGAGACAACCGTTCACACATTCACGAAACCGTCTTACGTCTTACATCCTCTGAGAGTAGCACAGGCTTGTGTTAATGTGGTATCGTTTCTATAGTAACAGCTCGCACATGGACGTCTGTTGTGGACAATGTACACACTCTAAGGGTAATATTAAACAGATTTTATAACGAAAAACATGGAATCGTTGATATGGTGAAGTTTCCTGTAGGTAGATGTTTATTGTACGTTTATGGAAGGAGTCTCCAGTGTCAGCGCTGTGTAACAGTCTGAGGTAAAGCTCTAACTCACCGAAATGTTTCTCGGTAACATGACAAGCTGTGTTTTTTTTTTTTTTTTTTTTTTGTCTTATTACCTTCAAGAGAGAGAGAGAAAGAGAGGCTGGTGAGGGTTAAACGACCGTTTATAGCTGAGAACAGGAACTAACTTGCTAACTAACTTCATGGACGTTCCACAACATGAAACATAACTATAAATGGATAAAAAGGATGATGTGTCATTCATTAATCAATTTAAAAATTTAAAACTGTGGTATAAGAGAAATAAAACATTTTGGTGTCACATTTAGTGTTACTCCGGTTCATCACACCAGACCATTGTTGATTATTTTCCTATAATAGCAGGACATGGAGTGTTTTATTCCCCACACAGATCACTAAAAAATTTTTTTTCTACTTTCTATAATTCTGAAAACTAGCTGATGAAAGTGTGTGTCAGCTTTTACAGGAAGAAGTACGCCGTGTTCCTGCGGCTGTTCGCCCATCAGAGAGAGTACGCAGCACTGATGAGCGACTGCCCCAATGACGTGTTCTCTCCTCTCAGGAAGTGAAAGTCTGGCCTGGTGAACAGACAGCTACGGTTTCCTCTGTGGGCATCGGATGTGTGGCTGTGCTACTTCTGGTGCTGCTCGATTCTTCTCTCGAACACAAAACCCTTACGTGTTAGAAACCCGAATTTGTATCGTGATGACGGTCAGATTATGATGTTTGATAATCAGTGAAGATGTTCAGTGAAATCCTGCAAGCTCAGCTCTCAGTGTGGTGAATAATGCTGACAGAAGCAGAGACGTGTGTGTGTTGTGTGTGTGTGTGTGTGTGTGTCTAAACTGACAGGCTCAAAGCCACAAAGCCATCCAGTATTCTGTAAAGGCCTACATGAATCCCCCAAAAGCTGAGTGAGCGATCTGTTTCAAACACAGTGATGGAAACTTTGAGCAATGACACAACACTATGCACATCTTCACTCACTTCCCTACAGAGCGCTGATCCACACTCACATCCTCTCAGGAGCTTATTTTTAATTATTTTAATTTTAGTTAATTTTCTGCTTGACACAACAACACTAATTTGTAATTTCTACATTTTTGTTTGTTTCCGAAGTCATCCAGAAGAACAGAAATTCTCATTTATACTGCTTTACACATGCACTACTTAAGATTTAAGTACAGTAATTTAAGATTTGTAATAATTAAAATGTATACGAGTATGTTTTAATACTGACTGATTTAAAGATGCACACAGAAATGAAAAAAGGGAATCAAGCGTTTGTAATAATTAAAACGAGAACATAAGAGCAACGATGACTCGATCGTTCTTCTTTAAATATGAGCTCATTAACGTTGCAGGTTTAAAGGACACTGGTTCAAACTTGTTCAAGGAAGTAACAACTTTACTAGTGTGTGTGTTTATTTCCTGTGTTGGTGGTTTTTTTTACAAAGAAACAACCCACAGTACATGGTATAAGTGCAGGGCGACCCTGAAAGTGTCACAAGCCTTGAAAAAGTTTTCACTTACGACACAAACTGATGTTCTTTAACCTTGTGAATTCATGTTCCTGTTTATATTCTCTATGATTGATCAGGAATCACTTAAAAGTGAATATATATAGGTGAAAATTATTGTTTTTTGTGTTATCATTTCATGAAAATTGAAATACTTCCGCCCATCTCTAAACGCCATTCGACTTTTTTTGACAACGCCGCGCACATGGAGGCAGTTAAGGACAAAAGCTTGCCTCTCACGTAAGGTTTAAATAGAAAAAAAAATTAAATGTACATCTATTTTGCATATATATATATATAATTTTTTAAATAAAATATATAGGCTACACTGCAAGTCCAAAGGTGGAACATGCTGTATTAACCTTTTTAGATTTTTTCCCTCATTTTCTCTTTAATTTAGTCTTGGCCAATTCCCGCCCACGAGTCAGCTCTCCTCTATCATACTACAGCTACTAACCGGGGAGAGTAAAGGCTAGCACGTGCTTCCTCAGAGACATGGAGACAGGTGAAGCCAGAGATCTTTACAGGGCGACATAACACATTCAGAGGAAAGCGCTATCTACCCTCTTCCACATACATGAGCTCACAGACGCCCACGATTGGCTAGTGTTGCTGTGATTGACAGGGGAGGGAGATTGTGCCCCTCCCATCCTGATAGCATGGCCAGTTTTGCTCTCTTGGACTCCTGATCACGGATAGCTGTGGCATCACCATTAACATTATTGATTTAAATTTAAATCCTTTGTAATTAGAAAATGTAATTTAGAAAATAGGTATAGGTGAAGTGAGAAATGTGTGTAACTTTATTTTATTGGAGAAGGTCAATCGGGGTCACTCTAATTAAGCACTTGTAGCACAACAATATATTTGTCTTGCAGCTGATTTAGAGTCCTGTTACAATCTGAGAGTGGATGAAGAAATCCTTAAATACAAAGATTTAGGGATTTTTTCATTTTTTGTTCCATATTTGATTGCTACTTGTGAGTAAACTGTAATAAAATGCTAAAAAAAAAAACAAAAAAAAAACAATGTCACTGGCAGTGTATATAGATATATTCCATAAACCACAATAATTAAAAGTGGATGTGTCCTGCAACATCACAACGATCCAAAACATAAAACCTTTAAACTGAATGTGAGGTTGTAGTACATTACACAAAATGCTCTACATTAAATTTCTTTGGCTTCATCTTGTCGTAAGGGTATGCAAACTTTTGCACTCCACTGTATAACGTCATGTCTCAAGCCTGTATGCTTTCTGTTTCACGTTGTCTTTATGTAGGTCGAAGTGCAGTAAGTGTCTCACTGGTGATTAGTCAGTACTCTGTGTCATGTCCGTTCATTAGTTCTGAAGTTAAATAGTTTATTGTAGCTTGAGCTCAATCCAGAAACTACCACAAACTTAACCTGAACATGACAAATCTCGAATGCAGCTTCATAATCACTCAGGCTCATCCAGTGTGTTGTACGTTTGTGTATTTCATCTGTTTCCGTTTGGTCTCTCAGTCTTGTCCAGTTCTTTGGTCCTCTGAGGGGTGGTTTGGGTTTGTCCGAGGTTTGACCTGCTTCACGGTTGTGGTGTGTAGCGCAAGTACTTCTTCCCAGATGGAAGCTCTTTCGTGTACACTCCAGCAGGGAACAGGCTCTTGGCTTCTTCCTCAGGGATGCTAGGTGGAACCATGACCCGATCCCCTGGCTAATGGAAAGACAGATGATAACAGGTGAGATCAGCTTTGTGAAGTGAAGTGAAGTGACGTGTGGCCAAGTATGGTGACCCATACTCGGAATTTGTGCTCTGCATTTAACCCATCCAAGTGCACACACAGTAGTGAACACACACACACACACACACACACACACACACACACACACACACCTGGAGCAGTGGGCAGCCTTTTTTTTTTTGCTGCGGCGCCCAGGGAGCAGTTGGGGGTTCGGTGCCTTGCTCAAGGGTCTCACCTCAGTCGTGGTATTGAGGGTGGGAGAGAGCGCTGGTCATTCACTCCCCCCACCTACAATCCCTGCCGGACCTGAGACTCAAACCCACGACCTTCAGGTTCACCTTCGGGTTACAAGTCCGAGACTCTAACCATTAGGCCATGACTGCCCCGTATTTGTTCCATCATAGCAGCATGAAATATTTAAAATCAACAAAATGATACAACACTAAGGGCAAAGTAAAAGGTATATTATGGCACTTGGTATTTAAATAAGGAATAAAACACTCTGTGTCATGTTGTTGTTGAAAACTAATCAACGACAGCATGGTGTGATGAAGCGGAGTCACTGTTACCACCCGAAAATTCATTATTTAACTATAACTGCATATGTGTTTTATTCCTCTTATACCACAGCAACCTGTCAACTATTACATATTTTTATTCATTAAAGAACGACACACATTACTTTTTTATCCGTTTACAGTTACGAGTAATGTTGTGGGACATCTGCAAGACAAGTTAGTCAATGTTCTCAAAAACTTTTTAGCTCGCACATAAAAATAGTTGTCTCTCATAACGATAAAAAAAACACCCGAAGTTCAAACTTTCTTGTCCAGAAAAGTTTCCACTGACTGTTCCAAAGCACTGACACTGGAGACTCCTTCTATAAATGTTAAATAAACGTTTCCTTACAGAAAACTTTAACTTGCAACACGAATGAGCTGTTACTATAGAAACGATAAAGTATTAAAAACGAGGGTATTAATATAAATCTGTAATTTGTAGCTGCACTACTGTCAGAGCCGCTGTTTTAGAAAACTAATCAACACCTTCTGACCAATCAGAATCCAGGATTCAGCAGCGCAGTGGTATAATCTTCAGTAAATGCTTTATCCTGGTCTGCATCACAGACTAATTTGGTCATATTTTGGAAAATATAAACAACTTAATTCGTTAGAGAATGTTCAGTGCAGGAGTGTGATTAAAAACTGTCGTGCACACCACAAATATAAACCACAACAGGTTCTCCCTCTCACCTTCCAGTCTACAGGCGTAGCCACACGGTGATGCGCTGTTAACTGCAAGGAATCAATCACTCGTAGAATCTCGTTAAAGTTTCGGCCCGTAGTGGCCGGGTAGAGGAGTGAGAGCTTTAACTTCTTATCAGGACCGATCACAAACACCTTAAACAACGAGATAGACAGAGATTAGATTAAAAATAATCTCAATTTATAGGAAATTGTTTACACACTGTGTTTACAACCAACGAATTATTTGCTTATGCACGCAAACTTTTACCATGACTCATATAATTCCGTTAATCTGTCGTACAGCATGCATGTACGTGGCATTTTATTCGAACTAAACTTTGATGGAGTCGAGTTGTACTCACGCATCTGGCGGTGAGCGGCATACCGGTCTGATCTTTCTCATTAGGGTCCAGCATGCCCAGCTCCACAGCCAGCTCACGCTTAGCATCTGCTATGAGGGGAAACGGGAACCTGGAGACGGTCTCGTCATTATTATAGGCCAGGATGTCCTAAAAAACCATCAGTGATGAGCTTAAATCAACAGTGTACGCCAAAAATATAATTCAATTCCATTTTATATGTATAACATTTTTAACAATGGACATTGTCACAAAGCAGCTTCAGAGAAATACATAAATTCAGGATGTAAATTTTAAATTTATGACTTTATCTCTAATGAGCAAGCCAGAGGCGACGGTGGCAAGAAAAAAACTCCCTGAGAAGATATGAGGAGGAAACCTTGAGAGGAAGCAGACGTAAAAAAGCAACCCATCCTCATCTGAGGAATATAACATAGTTAGCAATGAATGGAAGCTACAAGAGCTAGTGAGTGTCATGGCTAGGGTTTTTTTTTTTTGTCAAAAGATCAAGTTTGTGGAATTTCCTTCTTACCTCAAATGTAGTGGATCAGCCAAGAGTCTGAACTTAGTTTAGTTTGGAATTTTGCACTGAAGCTCCAGACCTCATGTAGCTAACTACTAAAGGAATGCTTATAGTTAACAATGTCCTGTTTGAAGCTTTTTCCATGATGATAAATTTCCATCTTGATCTTTTTTTTTAATACCAGAGCACTGTTGAATTCTGGATTCTGATTGGTCAGAAGCTGTTGATTGATTTTCTATATATTAATGCGCTCATTCTAATACATTAGAGTTTCTATAGTAACAGCTCAGTCGGATCATTAATATGGTGACGTTTACTGTATGGAGATGTTTATGTAACATTTATGGAAGGAGTCTCCAGTGTCAGCGCTTTGTAACAGTCAGAAGTAAAGCTTTAGCAACATCTTCAAGGCTGGTTTCTTGTATAGTGGACAACATTAAATGCAACTATATATGGATAAAAGTATGATGTTTCATTCGTTAATAAATACAAAATTGTTACCGAATTGCTTTGGTTTAAGAGGAATAAAACAGTTCAGGACGTGCTGGGATGGATGGATGGATGGATGGATGGATGGATGGATGGGTGGAGGGATGGAAAATGATCTGCCAATAGAGCAAGACTATTTCAAGCTTGGAAGTAGTACAAATGTCTAGAACTAGGTTTTAATAATCTTATATTTGGTTTGTTGTAATCTTGTAACAAGAAATACTAGATAAATCTGATTATATTCAAGATATTTTCGCTTACTTAGATGCCATTTTGTGCAGTGTAGATAGAGAGATTCTTTATTGATTCTGGGGGAAACTGCAAAATAATCAACTTTGGGGTTGTAACAGTAACTCCGCTTCATCACAGTACTGCATCATTGATTATTTTACTCTAAAAGCAGTTTTATTCTTTACTTTGGTTATTTTATAAAATTGCTTATGTGCTAATAGTGTTACTGAGCCAAACAATGTAATACTTTGTGTCCTCAAAAAAAAAAAAAAAAAAAAAGTCTCCTGATTGATAGAACATGTAGGGAAAATTATATAAATTTCAAATTTTATAAAAAAAAAAAAAAAGAAACAAAGTCACTTTAACTAAGTGATTAGCATTTATGGTTTGATGGTTGATTCACTGCTAGCGGCTACGCAGGAGTTGAGGAGGTGTATGTGTCTACCTTGCTCCAGCCGTGGTGCTCCTCAACACTATCGATGGACAGACCGATCAGCTTCACATTGCGCTTAGCAAACTGTGGACTCAGCATGGCTGCTCGTCCGAGCTCGGTGGTGCAGACCGGAGTGTAGTCCCGCGGGTGCGAGAACAGGATGCCCCAGCTGTCGAAGGAAAGATTAGCAAGAGTTCAAGAGACACAACGCAGCACTCGCTTTTGTTCTCTGGTCAGACTTCAATCCAGTCGGAAAAAAACACAGACCAGAAGGGGATTTGGGGAAAACTGGAAAACCAGAAATGCTGAGCTGAAGGTCCTCGAGATATTTAGGGCAATAAATTCATATATTTGCCTAAGCAACTAGTGTGTATGTAAATTGTCCTCGCAGCGCACTGGCCTGAAAAGAAGCTCTTACAATAAGTGCAAATAGACACTTCCTGTCTGTTAGATACGAACCATGTATTTGAATATGTCACCGGTTATTTGAGAGTTTATTCGTCTAGGTTGCTGTGCCAGAGAAAGCCTATTAATCAAATTTACAATGTGAATAGGAGCCAATAAAGATAGATATCAGAACACACCAGTTATTCAGTCAACACTGAATGAGAGAAAAGCATGATCCTGGTGATCTTTTAACCTGCTGATGTTTGAGGGTTCATATTTTACACATTTCTCATTAATTTAGGAATCATTTGGCATAGAGACCAACTCATCACAAAGCAACGTTTGCAAATCCCACTTCACACTGAAGTAGTGAAAAATGTATTTTTTATACATAAAAAATATATTTTTATACATAAATACAAATACTAAAATAATTTGTACTATAATTAACAGGATTTCTCAATATCTTTATTTGCATTTTTATTCATTTTGCCTCATTACAAAGTACCCAACATACGGAAAACTGTTACATCTCATGATCTGTGCTTAAAAATGCTTTAAAACACAACAGCTCTATTTAAAATAGGGGCATTTTTATATGTCATAAAAATGTCAAATGTCAAGTGATGTCATCTTTTCTACCAGGTGTGTGTATGTTTTACCTGGGAAGGTGAATGTATATTGTAGCTTCAGCTAGCTTTTAGAGTAAAGCTTTAAAGGTACATCAGTGATCCTTAAGGTCCAATTATGTACCTGAAATTATTTTTTAAAGGTATAAATGTACAACGTAAAGGTACACACCACACCAGCAACTAGGAAAAGTACAGCATGATGGCGTTATTTCTGAGAGTGCATCCTACGCTGTGCAGCGCAGTCGCAGATGTGCAACAGTTCCTAAGTGTATATGTTTTAAAAAAAAACACCTTCATGGTAGATTTCCCTGAAAAAGGGAAAAAAAAATTGAGGGTTTGTTATCTAAATTTGAACACAATGTCATCACAATGTAAAAATTCAAAAGTCTGACCTTAGTCACGTCTCGATAAATGATAAAGATCATGTTGCAGTTATAAACAGGTCAGTTTTCAGCACTATCAGTACACTACATGGTTGAAGCATGCCACACATCAACAGATAGACGGTAAACTCGGATAAAGTGGTGTGGTCAGTAGTTTAATATAACCCGGCTCTGCTGCGAGAACAAAAGCTTTTACAGCACTGTCTGGATTTCCTCCCTGACACCACGACCTACATTAGTAGAAATCGAAAAGCCACTTCAAAGAGCAGTTCACAGAGCAGTTACATGACCTAAGCCTATAACTGACTGCATCGTTATCATGAATAGCAAAGGATGGCATGCTTCTGAAAAGTAAACGAACTGCTCTAGGTTTGTCTACAACTATAACAGACTGGTTCAGTCTCAGAAATAAAGGGTCCTAAACTACAGGTGTACACTGTAAAAAAAAAATGAAATGACTGTAAATTTTGCAGTAATTCCCTGGCAACAGGGCAGACTGTATTATTATTATTATTATTTTTTACAATAAACATCTGTTTTTACAGTGTACAGTATATACAGTATGTTTTACACTACTGCATGTAGTGTAGCTTTAAACCTTTAAATCTGTTTATATCCAAATTTCCAGGTAGAACATACATACTGAAGGTTTAAAAAAAAAGATAGAGGTATCACTCCAGCAACAATGCTATAGAAGTATAATTTAGTACCCCTTTTTTCTAACAGTGTTGACAGAAACCTGTAAAATAAACCTCAGTAAAAACAAAGTCTGGAATATAACAAGCATATTATATGCTTCATGCCTGCATATTAATGTTTGTTTGTTTAAGTTGCATGAAGTGTGCACTAAAGAATTGCATGAATCAAGCTCACACACTCCTGACCCTGGGTCCTGAGCCGCGCGCTTCTCACGCGCCCCCGCGTTGCGGTGTATAACTGTGGCACAGTGTATAAAATGCGCTACTCACGAGTCTCCCAGGTAGTCATGGAGTCTGATTTTGCCGATGGTGGTCTCGGCTTCAAAGTTAGGGAACACATCTCCGAGTAGAGGAGCCGGCATGATGCTGCTGAGGCTGCTGAGGAGGAGGAGGAGGAGGAGATGCAGCGCGCGCGCCACGCACGCCTTCTGGTGCCGCGTCACGGGCGTGACGTAACAGGAATTCATGTGTCCTGAAACCAGGTAAACAACGCGGTAAAGAACAATTATGAATGCCAGGTGTAGTTATTCATATTTTAATTTGTTTATATAATATACATTATATACGGGCAAAAGTATGTGCACCCCTAACCATCACACAGACATGTGGTTCTTCCTGTTGGAAGCACACAGTTGTATAGAATGTCTTTGTGTGCTGTACAGTTACAACTTCTTTTCACTGGAAGTAAGAGGCTCAAACCTGTTCCTGCATGACAATGCTCCTGTGCACAAAGCGAGCTCCATGAAGACGTGGTGTGTGAAGGTTGGAGTGGAAGAACTCGAGTGTCCTGCACAGAGCCCTGACCTCAACCCCACTGAACACCTTTGGGATGAACTGAAACACCGACTGCACCCCAGACCTCCTCACCCAACACCAGCACCTGACCTCACTAATGCTCAAATCCCCACAGCCACGCTCCAAAATCTAGTGGAAAGCCTTCCAGAAGAGTGGAGGTTATTATAACAGCAAAGAGGGACTAAATCTGTTTGACCTTCTGCCCTCTGGCAGATGTTTCAGGTCCATCATATCACGCACAAACAGACTCAGGAACAGTTTCCAGAGCCATTCGAGAACTGAACGCTAAGAAACACTATCACTGAATGTTAGGAACTATTTGTACTACACACACACACACACACACACACACACACACTCATGTCTATAGACTCTTACTTCATATTTATTTATCCCCAACTGCAAAATTTGTACAACTAGCAATTCAACAAACGAATGTGCAATAATATAATGTGCAATACCTTAGTTTTATTTTAATTTTAATTTCTTTTGTTATATTTAAAATGTATAAATCTTACCGGATCACACTGTTCAAATGTGCAATATGTTAAGTCATACATCTTAGCTGCTTTACTATATTAACAGAACAGATCTGATCATTTATGTTAATATTTATATCCTTTTATATTTACATTATCCCTTACTCCTTTTATTTTATTCTTATGCACCATTAGGAGGGACACTCAATTTTGTTGTACCCTGTGCAATGACAATAAAGAATCTATCTATCTATCTTCAACAAGCACATGTGGTTCTGATGGTTGGGGTGCACAAACTTTTGGCCATATAGTATATTTCTGTCATCCTTGTTCCTTTTTCCCTGCTGTCATTTTTGATATCTGTTACATTTATAGGTATGTAACATCTACCAAGATGAATTTGCCAAGGATTACGTTTAAATACAAGAACGACACGTCATACTTTTTATCCATTTATAGTTACATTTCATGCTGTGGCACGTCAGCGAAACAATTTAGTTCCTGTTACGTATGATGTAGCAGCTATAACCAGTCGTTCCCTCACCAGACTCTCTTTTTTCTGTCTCTTGAAGTTACTAAGAAAAAAGCACAGCTTTTCATGTTACAGAGAAACCACAAAGTGTAAACTCTTCTGTCCCGAAGACAGAGTGTTCCAACCCTCTGACACTGGAGACTCCTTCCATAAATGTTAAATAAGCATCTCCTTACAGAAAACTGTCAGAGCTGCTGTTAAAGAAAATTAATCAATACCTTCTGACCAATAGGATTTGAGAATTAAATAGCCTTGTGACATAATCAATGTCATATAATTACACACCTATAACAATTACATACTGAAATCGCTTCAGTATGGTTAGTTAAGGCTGAACTTCATTACACACTCCTACCTTGTAGGTGTCCAGTTAAGAGACTAAAACTCATTCAGTGATGGATGATTGTGATATTAGAAATAGGAAGTCTAAAATCTAAAATCAATAACTCGATAAAGAATGTTAGTAGTGAGCAATGCATTATATTACAAGGTGTCATTGATGGCATAATATGAATGATGTGGAGGAAACTATTACACACACACAAACTTAAAGACAGATAGACAGCTTGATTAGGCTATGTGTGTTTACTCTCGCTCTCTCTACTTTAAGTTTTCTAGAGTGAATAGTCCACCTCATTCACATTGATTACACCCGGGACTGTATTTTACGTGCATCTTCTTAATCACGGCTGATGATGTGTTATGGATGTGTGTGAAAAATATCAGGACAAATGGAGATCAGATCTAGATCTAGTGGGTGTGTCATTACTCTGTGTAATCACCTGACACGACTGGCACTTGTATTCTGCATGAATCTACAGTCTGTACTAGAAAGAAATCAGCCCCAGTGTCCCTTCTCGTTTCTTCATACCATTCTGGTTTTCTTATGATCGTTGGTGGTGCTTTCGTGCTCGGTTCCACAAAAATAATCCAGTTAACAGCAAATAATCTGATGCCATAAAAATGAAGCCTTATACTGATGTCTTTTTATTTTTGTAAGACAGTGAGGGATTAGCCTTGCTGGAACATTTATACCAGCCGCAACTCGCTGATCCACTCACTGACTCACTGTAAAAAACTGATGTAAAGTTACAGCATTTATTTTACAGCAAAATGCTGGTTTAGTATATTACAGGATTGTACTGTACACGATTAGAGAGGTGCATCGGTTTACAGTAAAATACCAGAAAACGCAATGCATAATGGGATATCTAACCTTTTATTGATTGATTGATTGAGTGATTGATTGATTGATTGAGTGATTTGTTTGTTTGTTTTGGTTGGGGTGAGAATGGTGACAATCTCCTTGTGTTGACTTTGAGGTTAACTCTATATGCTAGTCGAGTGCGTTGTGGTGGCTCTGTGGTTAAGGCATTGAGTTACACATCAGAAGGTTGTGTGTTTACATCCCAGCACAACCAAGCTGCCATGATTGGGTCCTCGAACAAGACCCTTAACCTTCTGCTCAGTTGTTTCCTGCATCAGCCAAATGAGCCAATGCCCTGGATCATGTTTTCCTTTACACTATAATTATATTTACAAGCATTTTACATGCAGCGTTTACTGTATATTGCTGGAGACATACAGTATTACAGTATTACACTGTAACGACAGCAGGAATATACTGTACAGTTGTTAACTGTAAATGTGAAGCACATTGCTTTACATTACAACTCTAATGCCAGTAAATTACTGTCAGTTTTACAGTGAATTTTTTACAGTGTATAATGTCACTGCTGTATTGAGAATATACACCATTTGCTCAGCAGTGGTCCATTCCCATTGATGGAGGGGTGCCAAAACATTGTGCAGAGCAACAACTGCGCTGCAGTTTGTTATTGTGTAGCTGCAAAAAACACCTTTAGGGTAGATAATGTGGATATATATATATATATATATATATATATATATATATATATATATATATATATATATATATATATATATATACATATACTTATTATTATTTTTTTTTTATTTATAGGGGCTTCACCTGGTCACGTGACCCTCTGAGCTTGCAGCTCGTCACGCGCACACACAGCAGATTATATATAGCCCAGGTGAGTTTTAAAAAAAGAGAAGAGAAAGAAGAAAGTTTAGTCCTCTTGCATGGACGTGAGGAAGGGGGACTAACCGGAGGACTAACCGGAGCTTTGGGCTTCAGTCTCGGCATGCCGTCTCCTAACGCGCGCAGGAACAGCGGTGTAGCGGTGGCAGGTAACGGAAGGCTCGAGCTACCTGCCTCCTCTTCCTCCTCTTCCTCCTCACCCTTCTCTCCCGCCCGGTCCCGCGTGCAGGACTCTGTGTCACGCCGACGGGCCTCCAGCATCACGTGCGCTGCATCTGCGCCGCCACCGGCGCTCGCGTTGCCCGCGCGCCCGAGTCAGTCTCTCCCCGCCGTGGCGCTGCGCTCTCTGCTGGCTGTGGATGTGTGGCTCTCCAGGAGGATGGCGCTGTGCGCCGGGAAGGAGGCTCCTCTGGGCGGCATGAGGCCGCTGGTGAAGCTGGTGGAGTTTACCGGACACGCAGCCCCGTGGCTCTCCATCACTCTTTACCTTTTCATCTGCAGTGAAACCGCGGAGGAGCAAGAAGTCATGATCACCCTGTTCCTGGGTAACTCGTGTGTCATTTCCTCTGTGCTGCAGGACACACACACACACATCCAAATGATAGTTATAATCCTAAATATATCCCAAATATTAAACATTATTACACAGTATTTCCTTCAGGATATGAAGACCTTGGAGTGAGAAGTGATTTTTACACATTAAACCATTTTGATCCTCAAGGTCAGTGCACATGCAACTTATAAACTTCATATTTTATTATACTTTTAACTAATATTACAATCTAAAACCTGTGCGAAAGTGTGCTTTAGTAACAGTGTTGCCAAATCAAAATAAAAATAAAGAAAATAAATTAAATAAAATAAACTGAACATTAGTTGAATTAGATAGCTGTATTACAGCAAAGGAATGTAGTATGTATATAAATGCTCGAAATATGAAATATTCTAATAGACAGCTGTTGTTATGTGATGAATCGTGAATATGAAGGTAGCTGGCAGCTGTGCACTTCCTTTAGTTTCCCTTAAAACACAGCTCAGGTTCTGCTCTGTGCTCAGAGAGATGTTTGGGAAGATTGTTGTAGTTACAGTAACATTCCTGCCTTGTGCTGTTATTCTCTCGACTGAACATCATGATTCTAAGGTCTTCATATATTACCTATATTAACCTATATTATTTTTACTGTCATTTACTTCTCTGTCTGTCTGTCTCTCTCTCTGTCTGTCAGTTCATCTCTCTGTCTGTCTCTCTGTCTATACATCTCTCTCTCTAACAATAATAATAATAATATTTATTATTATTATTATTATTATTGGATGAATAATTGGAAACAGCAGAGGTCTCAGGAGGTCTCCTGTGTTTTCTTTTATTATGAATATTATATCTCTCTCTCTGCCTCTCTCTGTCTCTCCTTATATCCATCTGTCTGTCTCTCTCCCACTTTCTGTCACTTACATGTCACATACATACACATGTATGTGTCAGAAAACACATGTATGTATGTATGTATGTATGCACTGATCAGCCATAACATTAAAACATTGAAGTGAATAACATTGATTATCTCATTACAATAGCACCTGTCAAGGGTTGAGATATATTAGCCAGCAAGTGAACAGTCAGTTCTCGAAGTTGATGTGTTGGAAGCAGGAAAAATGGGCAAGCGTAAGGATGTGAAGGCTAGATGACTGGGTCAGAGCATCTCTAAAACAGCAGGTCTTGTGGGGTGTTCCCAGTATGCAGTGGTTAGTGCCTACCAACAGTGGTCCAAGGAAGGACAACCAGTGAACCACCGAGAGGTTCATGGGCGCCCAAGGCTCACTGATGCATGTGGGGAGTGAAAGCTAACCTGTCTGGTCCAATCCCATAGACGAGCTACTGTAGCACAGATTGCTGAAAAAGTTAATGCTGGCTGTGATAGAAAGGTGTCAGAAAACACAATGCTTGCTATGTATGGGGCTGCGTAGATACAGACAGGTCAGAGTGCCCATGCTGACCCCTTTCCACCACCGAAAGCACCTACAATGGGCACGTGAACATCAGAACTGGACCATGGAGCAATGGAAGAAGGTGGCCTGCTCTGATGAATCACGTTTTCTTTTACAACACGTGGACAGCCGGGTACGTTTTTGTCATTTACCTGGGGAAGAGATGGCACCAGGATGCACTATGGGAAGAAGGCAAGCAGGCAGAGTGTGATGCTCTGGACAATGTTCTGCTGGGAAACTTTGGGTCCTGGCATTCATGTGGATGCTATTTTGACACGTACCACCTACCTAAACATTGTTGCAGACCAAGTACATCCCTTCATGGCAACGGTATTCCCTAATGGAAGTGGCCTCTTTCAGCAGGATAATGCGCCCTGCCTCACTGCAAAAATTGTTCAGGAATGGTTTGAGGAACATGACAAAGGGTTCAAGGTGTTGACTTGGCCTCCAAATTCCCCAGATCTCAATCCGATCGAGCATATGCGGGATGTGCTGGACAAAAAAGTCCGAACCATGGAGGCCCCACCTCACAACTTACAGGACTTAAAGGATCTGCTGCTAACGTCTTAGTGCCAGATACCACAGCACACCTTCAGGGATCTTGTGGAGTCCATGCCTCAATGGGTCAGAGCTGTTTTGGTGGCACAAGGGGGACTTTCACAATATTAGGCAGGTGGTTTTAATGTTATGGCTGATTGATGTGTAATGTTGTAATACTGGCATCTTTATTAACTCATATGTCATTTATATAAAAGCATTCACCACTCATTACTAGAGATATGTAACACATATTCACACAATATAACAGCATTGAGTTTATGCTTGGCTTTCTTTGAGTCTGTGAAATGGTTATAATTCTGGCAAAAATCTCATGCTGCACCAAATATTACAATTATTTATATGCCATTTGGCAAAGATTCAAATGTCAAAGGTCAGTAAAGTGACAGTTTGCTTCAAAGTGACAGACTGCTCTGCTCATTTGTATGTTATACATCACTAGATTCTGGTGTAAATGGTCTATAAAATTAATTAAAAGTGTTTCAAGTTTCAACCCTTGAACCCTTGTCACTGGGGTTGTTCTCCTTATCTTCTGTACCTTTAATGTGTATTTCACCTGTAAATGTGGATAAAGTGCATATTTTAGAAAGATTTACAGTTCATAATTGAACCTTTTAGAGTAAAGAGTAAAGCCTTAAAGATACACTACGTGAAGGTAAAGGACTCTACATGGTACAAAAGTTGTACACTTGATAGTACAGTTTAGTTCCCTTTATTTTCTGAGTGGCGCTAGCAGTAATGTCTGTGTTGGCTTGTCCTTTTTTTTTGTGGGAAAATACACCAGACATTATTTTCTTAAAAATTCATTTACTCACTCTCTCTCTCTCTTTTTAACCCCTGCACTAGTTAATCAACAGATATTCGCTATTAAAACCTCTTCTGCTTATGCAAGGCTTTAGCTTTTTTCCATGAAACCATCCCACAATGCCTTTGGCTGGCATCCAGTTTCCATTTTTATCCCAGTTCTATTAGTGTACAGTTCAAGGCAGCTGTAGGGATAAAGAACAATAGACGCACTGGTGGAAAAAATGTCTCCGCTGTCACCCTGCAAATACATCACTGCATTCTGGCAACAGCCCATAACTTCAGACACGCAAACACTCGTAGGACAAAACAAAGTTCCATCTATCAGTCCAAAAGGTTGCTTGGTTTGTCATCTGAGGGGACGTTTAAAGGTTCTCTGTAGAACCTTACAATGGATGGTTTCCCCAGGTTCCAAGCAGAACATATTTAGAAATCTGGAATCATTAACCAGCCCAGAAATAATACTTTTACACGGTGTTAAATGAAATCTCCACCCTCAAACACGTTTAAATATGTTGAAATATTTGTGATGTGTTTAGTGATTCTGGTGCTAATGTAATGGTTTGTTAATTCCTGTGAGAAGGTAGTGGTTGTACGTCGCTCTGATATCACAGGAGGACATTGTTGGTGCTAGCACAGAGGAAAAGAAAAGAGCAAGAGCAAGAGCATTCTTCAGCAACATCATATTAATGAGAAATCCAGCACAGAAGTAGTAAAGATGTTGATGCAAGCACTGAACTCAAAGTCCCAGCATGCAATGCAGCAACATAACGCTGACTTATGGCACAGATTCAGCTCGGGTAGTTAGTAATCTCTGATATGACCACCGATTGATGGCGATATTAGCCTGAAAGTTGAAGCTTTGCAAGCTGATCTGTTTGAGCAGAGTGTACAGATATGAAGGTGAGAGAGCTGGACAGACTAAAGGACTAAAGCCCCGCTGCATCGCTCTCTTTAGGTAGAGATGAACGAGGGTTAAATCACACTGCATCACTATCTGCAGGTAGTTGAACAGCAAAGTGAAAATAGAGTATGTATTAATGTTAATAGATCACATGTTAATAATAAAGATTAATATGTAGGTCATTCAGGGTGGATTTTCTCATTAAAGAATAAAAACTTGTTCTCATCTTCTTGTTCTCTTATTTTCTATCTCTCTCTTTTCCTCTAGCGTTATTGTTAGACCACGCCCTGGTTAGAATAGTGAAGCGTGCTGTGAATTATCATCACTCGGAGTGGTTTGCCACTTTGCTTCCTCATCCTCACTCCTTCCCATCAGGCCACATGACGCGGGTTGCCATGTGCGCCCGTTTCCTGCAATCTCGCCTGCTGTCAGACTGCCCCATGCGGTTTGTGGTGCTGTTCTGGACGGTTCTGCTGGCTCTGACGCAGGTTCTGCTCGGTCAGCACAACGTGAGTGGTGTTGTCCTCGCTCTGGCTGTGGGCTCCTGTCACTACAGCGTGGTGGAGACGTGCTGGCTGTCTGTGGAGAGACTGCAGGACGTCCTGATCACTGCACTGGGGAAACATGTCACTCAGAGAGGCTGAGAAACACACGAGCGTTTTCATACACCACTGGTTAAACTTTTAACTACACGCACACACACACACAAAGCATGGCTTCAAATGACATTATTAATAAGCTGAATAATAAACATTGTACGTGGACTTTGTATGGACAAACATATACTCAAGCCCAGGCCTGGAATAAATCATTTAAGAAGGCTTCTCACAGAAACACATATACATATACATATACATATAGCCAGTCATTTTTCTTCTTTTAGTTAGTTTATTTTTCTTTTGTTGGTCATTTGACGTATACGACATCTTGGCAAACTTGCACAAATGAAACTAATAGCCAGTCTAGTTTCAATAATGCTGATTTCCTTCATAGTCTTGTGTGTGTATATTGATAAATACCAATCAGTCATGAATTTTCAAGCACATTCCCAGTACAGGTGATTTACATTTAGCCACACCCACACAACACCATAAAAAGCAAAGCTTACAAACAGCAGAAAATGTCAAAAAGACAACTAAATGGTGAAAGAACGCTAAATCTTCCAGTAATGCAGCTCAGCCACTGCAGCGCATCAGCAACCACTGACACACATCAAGGCCCGTTTTTAGACAGTGCAGTTACATCAGACTTTTAAGATTATTACTTGTCACAGTGTATGAGATCCCAATAAAACCTTGTCTGAATTCTATAACAGACTGTGTGATAAAGTGTGTTGTCCATGTCAGATTATACGATGCAAATCCTTTAACGATAGAGAGACCTGCGATTTAAGAAAATGACTATGTTCTGCTTACATCATCGATCAGTGTGACCCAGAAATCCAGCTTGTGAAGAAAACTGACTCGCATAAACACAACCGTTCTTCAAAGTGAGCTTGAGATAAGAAGGATAAGTTCTCTGTCTATGAGCATGTCTTATTTACATCGCCACTAGCATATTTGTAGCTATCCTGTGAGTTTCACTTCATCCTACGCCGTCCTCCTATTGGCAGTCAGGTGTAATTGAAATAAATAAATGATTCAAACTTGACAGAGAAATTTGTATATAAAATCATGGTGACTCGTGACCAGTGTTATGATTTGAAGCTGATTGGTCGAGGTTCACATCAGTGAGTCTTTGTAAATTTACGCTTAACTCAGGAGCAAAACATAGAATATAAACATTAATCCCAACTAACTGGATTTTCATGAACACCACACTTTCGTTTATATCCATCGTGATAAACGAGGCCCATCGTCAGTGTATATGAACACAACTTTAAGTCTGCTTTATTGTTTGAATGCATTGTCAGGCAGTTGCCTCTTTGCACAATCACATCGTATCTAATCATATACACATCTTTACGAATATAAACCCGGTTTGCTTTCAGGTCACATGATATCCAGGACAGAGTGGTTATGATGGGAATTGAACTTGATAATGTGTGACAGAGTCGCCGTATAGATCTCCCAGCTGTTACACTAACTGACAGGAAACCAAGTGGATGGATCGAATATCTGCTTTTATTCTGAACCTAGGACATGAGGCCATAACCTTCAGTTGCGTAGAACTCAAATAACCTATTGCGGTGCTACTGATCCCTTTTTTAAAATATTTTTTCAACAATGAAGCTAAGAAAATGTGTGTTTATATAGTAAAATGTACTAACACATCTCAACAATATCAATATCTCATTTTTTTACAAGATTTCCTTGCTGCAATTTGCTCTTAAATGAGTAAAAGTGTTTTTTTGTTGTTGTTGTGTTTTTTTTAGCATAGACTTAGCAATGTAAATGGCGTTAACTAGCATCCATGCCGTTAAGGAAATTCTAATTAATCGAATGATTGACATAATTGAGCCATAATTAATCTAATGATTGACATAGTTTTCAATTAATAACCTGTTTTCAAGTTATAACATTTTAAAGTGGCCTCGTCAGTCAATATAAAAATATCACTGAAAATAAAAAAAAAATAAAAAAGAACAATCTCAGGAAAATCAGATGATGCAACTTCCTGTTGATCATGTGACTTGTGGAATATTCCAGATATTTCATAAGGGTGAATGTACATTTTTCATAACCTATAATGGATAAAGTGTTGAAAAGGATGTTTCAGGCATATAGATTCACACAATAATGTAAAATATCAGATTTTAAAGTATTTTAATGATTATATTTCAAGCTAAAGTGTAGTTCTAGTCAACAAACATGCTGATTTCTGTGGAAGTGCTGTAGGTGTTGTAGATTATATTAATGTTTTAAGTGATTTATCTGGAACATGGAAGATAGGTTGTAGTGAACGAGACTTTTAAAATGTTTAAAATGTCTTTTGTCCTTATATACAGATTTGTAGATGTTGTAATGTCAGCGGAACAAAATAGCACCTCAGTCGTGGAATTGAATTAGTTTTCAGTTTGTGTTTCATGTTTAAAATATGAATATATGAGTTAAACCAGCCTCTTGTTTCATCATTGGTTATGAATATATCAGCTGTACATGCTTACCTTCGTATTTCACACTGATGTGAGGCTCCGTACATTTATATTTCTTTACAGTAGGTGGCATTTAAACTGCACTAACACAGAAAAACATTGCTAAAAATTCGAGATTTTATTTTGCAATTGTCATTAGGCAACAAAGTAACAGGAAAGTGAGTGTAACAAAATAATAGTGTGTACCCGAGTATTAAAAAAAAATTATAAAAGAATATATATTAATATATTTACAAAGAGTTTCATTTTTACAGAATATATAGTTTAGAGTTTATACTGTAAAATTTAAATGTTTAAACAGTCTGTAATCAAGTAGAAAAATCATTTTATATATTCAAATATTTATAAAAAGTTTCATATTTGTGGAATGTATAATTTTCTGTAAAACAAGTGTTTTTACTCATACAGGGTAAGAATACATCCTGGTAACAAAAGGACTATAGAATTTTTTTTCATCCCCCAGTGATCTTTATAAGTTCATTTGTTATAGCAATTTTATAGCAATTTTAATTAATTTATGAATTTACTTTAGGGTATACACTGTCCTGAAATAATATTCAGCCTCATACATTTTTAAAGGTGCAGTTTTTTTTAAATACTTAAATGCATTTCTAGACCTATAACAATCACATCATTTTTAAGGATACCTTAGACAAAAAACATAGAATAGCAATATTGTTTTTCAAAAAAATTTTTCCAATTTTTTTTTCAATTTTCTTTTTAAAGGTTGCTATTAATAATTTTATGGCCCAGAAATTAGCTCCGCCCCCAGCTGGAAAAACCCCTTCTTCCCTAAGAGACAACGCACAAGGCATATGTGGTTATTAAAGGAGAAGGTAGGTAGGTAAAGACTTTTCACTTCTTTAACTGTACCTCTTTGCTTCGCTTCCTTCCTTCTCAGCTCCTCCATCCGAGAACACGGAGAACCGACACAAGGAAAGGAAGTGAGAACATGAGGAACAAAATTATTACACTGAAGCATCACTTTAACGTGACTTTAGTGAATTTGCTTATTGATGATTATCGATGTTTCCCAGCTGAATCCACTGTATAACTGATATACAGATTAACTATGTATCAGTGGTTAAATGAAATTATCATAATTATCATAATTAATTAGCATAAATTATTCTTAGTGCACATGTACATCACATGCTTAAATGTTGGTTTACCTAAACAAGATTCTCCTCATCATTTAACGTCTCCGTTTTTTAAAGCAAGACATGTTAATTGACTTTCATGCAAATTAAAATGTTTATTTATTTATTATGATTCAGTTTGTGTTTGTGATTTTTATTATTGTACCATTTATTGTCATTTCTTTTTTTGGGAGATTTGCAGCATTTACACCGTGTGCTAACGTCACATGCTATAACAAAACATACTTCCATGTAGGAAGCACTTGTGTGTCCTTTATCCAAAAGCTACCTCTGTCTTTATTCATTGATTCTTCTAAACACATTTAAGATGGAGGAATCAAAGAGGCATCAATTCAATTTTGGGACACACTCCATGTTATCACTGTGTTTGCAGTTGATCTTATAGCCAGAAGATGGCGGTAAGTTACAAACTGTTACAAAAGTTTGGATATTTTCCCTGCTGAAGTATAAAACTTTGCAGATCAGGTGTTATAAACATGTATCACTGCTTCTTGTATCTAGAATCAGTCTCTGTCACTGTGAGGTGCTGGCCCTTGTGAGTTTCACGTCGTAGGTGACCATGTGGAAGTTGTCCCAGGAGTATAGCTTCCTTCTCGCTGCGTTGTAGTCGATCATGCTGTTGTAGCCATAACGGTTGTGGAAGGGCACGTCCACCAGTTTGCTCTGCCCACTAGCTGTGTCAAAGCTTAAGTTGATGGTGGTGGTGTTAGCTCTGTAGCTCGCCACCGTGTACAGCCTGCCGCAGACCATGAAGGCGTTCGCCACTTTGTTCTTCTGGATGTTGGTCTCCCAGCTCCTGGTCACGTTCAGGTTCTTGGGATCCAGCTGCGAGATGATGATGGCTCCGCGAGCCTTTTCCGTGCTGTAGATGGCCCACAGTCCCTTCTCGTCCACAGCCAGGTCGATGTCAGTGTAGCCACCCCAGGAGTAAGGGTACTGGCCATGGAATCCAGGGTGTGGCAGCTCTCTTCGGGCCACTATGTTCTCAGCGGTGAGGTCATAACGCAGCAGCATGGGGCTCTGTTTGCGCTGGTAGTAAAGAGAACCCTGGTACACTGTGCCCCCTGTACTTTCCATGGACTCTGGTAGAAGCAGGACCTTCATGGGGTAGCCACGAGCGAGCTGCTCCAGGTTTTCGTAGGCGTACAGTTCTCGTACGTCGCTGCTCACAGTGTCAATGCGCCACACCGTGTCCGGCCCATACGGAGCTCCCGGAGACTCGGGGTCCTGGAACCACATCCCGTACTTCCCTGTGATGCTGGTCGCCTTTTGATGGGTCTCAGGCTCACCAACAGAAACAAGTTCCCCACAGTCTTTTATACATAGAACAAATAAAAAAGATTATAATCACAAAAACAAGCTATTAGTAGGCACAATTTCAAATTCCACATTTATTGATTCTTTTTTATATATGTATAGCATGCCATTGCACTGGTTGCTAATCTATAGAGCTGAAGCCATGCTTTAGATAATATTTTATTTAACAGTTGTATAAAGCTGAAGTTGTCAGACCTGCATTGTCTTGGATGTTCTCCTGGACTTTGGGAGGAGCTGGAACCTCAGAAACCTCAGCCTTCATCTCTTGAAATGCACCACTCACAGCAGGACCTACAGGAGAAACGACGATTAAACCAGATCTACTATATGACAGGAAATGAATACCAAAATTCTTACTTAATTACAGTCTCAGAGGTAAAAAACACACTTTTTACTCCTTATAATTGCAGGTGAACCATAAAGTATGCATGGCAAATTCTAAAGCTCATGATTCAAAGTGCTTTGTTTCTGTCTGTGAGTTTTAAATTTACTTTATTATATTCAAAATTTCATCAAAATATATCAATTTGTATAGATACCAACCAATCATCTTTCCACAACGAGTATTTGCCTATTAATCTCACTTGCACAAAAGAAATTCACTTTTATCTCCAGCTTCATAGAGCTCTCTCAGCAGGTTTTCGAATTCATAATAGCAGATTTAATCCTCACCACTGCCTCTGTTAACGCCGAAGCTGTCCTCAGAGTCAGGGACCAGTGGACAGGGTTTCTCTCTGAGCTTTTCTGTCTCCATCGTGAGCTCCTCCACTCGTCTCTGTAGCTCCTTCACCTGCCCGTCCAGCTGCTCTTTATCCTGAAGAAGCTGCCTCATCTCGTCCGTCTCTGCTGGCGTCCTCACCGCCTCCGTGACTGCCTCGGCCCCCAGCACACGGCTCACCACCGCCTCCAGCAGCGTGATGCGAGCGCTCAGATTTTCTGCCTCCATGGTGCTGGGACAGCTGGATTCCACTGGGCTGTCCACAGTGAAGGTGTACTGGCAGCGGCTGTAGCGATCATTGGACCTGCGGAACGAGGCTCGGTCCAGAGCCTGGACATCCACAACCAACCAGAAGACAAACACAGCAAACCTCGTCCACATGGTTAGCAGCAAAGAGTCAGGTTTTAAATAAAGGATGTCTGTCTGTTCACTTCTATGTTTATGTTTTTCCAAAGTGTTTCTTCTAAAATCTGACTTTCTGCTTCTTCACTTGTGGGATGTTGTCTAAGCTTTGAAATGGTGGAAGGTGGAGATTTATAAGATCAGCTCCTAAACTGTGGGAGGAGAAAGAGAGAGAAAGAGAGAGAGAGAGAGAGAGAGAGAGAGAGAGAGAGAGAGAGAGAGAGAGAGAGAGGGCTTTACACCACAGCACTGTTGAATTCTGGATTCTGGTCAGATGTTGTTGATTCATTTTCTATAACAGCAGCTCATGCAGTAGTGCATCTGGAAAATCACAGATTTATATTAATACACTTGTTCTAATATATTATCGTTTCTATAGTAACCGCCCTTTCATAGGGACGCTCCACTTCAACGGATTAAAAAAAAAAAACATATGTAATTGTTGATATGGTGAAGCTTGATGTAAGGAGACATTTATTTAACATTTATGGAAGGAGTCTCCAGTGTCAGTGCTTTGGAACACTCAGAGGTAATGTTTTAAGTTTTCCAAGACAAGAAATTCTTCAAAACAGAGGAATTTACACACAAAAGTTTCTCTGTAACATGACATGCTGCATTTTTTAAATCTTATTAACTTCAAGAGAGAGAGAGAGAGAAAAAAGAAAGGCTGGTGAAGGAATAACCATTTGTAGCTGATATAATGTAAGTGAGAACAGGAACTAACATTTCGTGGACAACATTAAATGTAACTATAAACGGATAAACTGTATGTTGTGTTATTTTTAAATATACTTTAAGAAACTGTGATTGTTGGCAAATTGCTTTGGAATAAAAGAGGAATAAAACACTTCAGGCTGTGCTGTTATAGGAAAATCATCACTTCAGGGTGGTAACAGTAACTCCACTTCATCACACCACCCCATTGTTTGATTATTTTCCTTTAACAAAGTGTTTTATTCTGTACGTAACCCATATGTTGCTACCATGTGTTTTAATTGACTTGAGAGTCATGTGACCAGAATAAGGCATTAAAAGGACAGAAATGCACTTATACTCATCGGGCCTTTTATCCACCTACCACACAACTGATAAATAAATGAACTAATAATCACTTTATGAGCTAAATGAGGTGTATTAGAGGAGGCCGTTCATCTCTGAATGGATCTCCAGAAGTGGGTTTTTTTTCACTTTGTGCTTCTGTTCACTCGTCTGAAACTTTCACTGACTGCTGGTGCTCATCTGGAGGTGTGTGTTTATGGCAGTGTGATGAGGCAGAGAGCAGTATGTGCTACTAGAAACTACACATGCTCAAACGTACACAACGTATCCAGGAAAATGAAATGATCCGAATAAGTCGACATCTGTTAAAAATGTTAGGAGTCAACTTTCCATACATACGGTAAATAAATTCCTCTTTTCCCATAGGGCATGCATTTTTTTTAAATATCTGAAAATAATTCATATTTCTGTATGTACAAGTAAAAGTTTTTATAAGATCAGTTCCCTGCTTTTATACATTTAGCACTGTTACTAGGGTATTATTTATATATTTTTCACCAAAACTTTACATTCGGTCTGGAAACCTCATCAGCAGTGTTGCCAGCTGCATAGCAAAGACCAGATACAAAATCATCATTAATAGTTTAGTAGTTATTAATAGCTCATTAATAGCTTCATCATTAATAGTTTACAGTAGTTCAAGAAAAGAAAATAATATAGAGTAAGCTGATATGAGCTGAAGAGCCAGTGCAGATATCTCTAAAAGAGGAACTAATCACTTTTACACACTCATTATAACAAGCATCATGTCAGTAAAGGTTTAACATCCAGCTTCCTCTACTGTCTCCATCAGACATCCAAGATATTCGACTAATTTTTTATTACATAAGAGAAAGAGTCCTATGTCCTAATTACTAATTTCTATTAGTGTTACATTCAACTTACATGTACTTTTTTTTTATCAAAAGGTGTGCACTTCATGTAGTGCAGTTCATAGCACACTATAGCTTATGAATACATTATTTTTACAATTAAATTAATGCAGTGTAAAAATGTTGGTATCCTTTTAATACACTATTATCTTCAACCTTTTGATTAGTATTGTTATGGGGGGTGTGTGTGTGAGGTGAAGTAGCGGGAGATTGGATCAGAGTGTCAGAGTTAGGAACATTAAAGTGGGAGTGTGTGTTAAAGTGTGTGAGATGTGAGGCATCTGGACCAAACGGTATTTTGCTTTGCAAGTATCTGGCCACAGGTCAAGTGTAATTGATGACCCCTGGTTTACTGCAGCATCAAGTTCAACATGAAAGAAGTGCTTGGATTTATCTGATCCTTTACCTCACTAACTGTCTTCCAGTAACCGCTTTATAAGCGAGGAATTTAATGTAGCTGGACCTTCACAAATTTTAGCCCAGTTCTATAGGATGCCAATTTTATTTGGCAGCTTATACACTGATCTGCACCTGGACATGGTCATGAGCGTATGTAAGTACTGGACACTGCATAAGCCTGGTGGATTGTTTATGCTCGGGGTGGTAATGTTCAGCAGGGGAAGGGAATGGGTTTGTTTTTGTCTGGATGAGGGGGACTGAGTGTGTGGGACAGCTTGTTTTCGGCTCACTGATGAACGGTTATCCGCAGTCTGCTTCTCAGTAGGTGTAATCATGAGTAAATGATGCAGGTATTGACAAGCAGAGATTTTTCTCTGACACACATTTTTCATCTTTCTACATCAATCTTGTTTTTTGTGTTTGTTTGTGTCACTCCAAAGACTGTGTAATGCAAGAGCTCAAGTGTAATTCCCAAAAGTTTTGGAATTCCACTTTAACGGCTTCTAATAGTATACCATTTGGGCTTGAGGAACATTGTGCCATAAATACAGGTCTTTGAAATTGTAATTGTACTCGTCTGTATGTAAACAGGATCCTGTAAACGGTTTTATGCTATCCCTGTGTAACTGTCTCCAGCCCTGAAGGGGAGACACATAAAGAGAGAATTCTGTTTGTGTCCCAGACAGTCTGCTATCAACATGAATCAAAGAATGTGTTCAGTTAAAAACAATGCTCTCTCAACAGGAAAGCGGTGCCAGTTAATAAGCCTGGTGTTGTCCCCAGTGACCTCCAAAGGTTTAGACTTACCTAGGCCTTGTAAGAACCATATTGCATTAGACATTTGAGTTTATTTTTATTACATAATCTTCAGATCTTTAGATCAGTAGATTCACAGGTAGTCACTGAAGCAGAACATGAAGCTACATTTTCTGACCATAGCTGTGATCTTTTCTTTGGAGGCATCAAAAGACACCAAATGGACGTCTGTGCAAGTTGGTGAAGAAAATTTATTTACAGTACTTTGTACACTTTTGAAGCTTTCCACATTTTTTAGTGTTACAAGCTGGATTTGAAATGGCATGTGATTACAGTCTAAGGGGCATGTCTTTATCAGTTTTGCACATCCTGATACTGATAGTTTTGCCCATTCTTCTTGGCAAAAATTCTGTCAGATTGGATGGTCAGATTGAAGCTTTTGTCACAGATTCTCAATTGGATTCTGGCCATTCTATCACATTCAGGTTTCTGGTCTTGAACCACTCCGGTGGAGTTTTGGCCATATACCTAGGGTCATTGTCCTGTTAGAAGGTGAACTTTTTCCACAGTTTCAAGTTTCTTGCAGACTGGAACAGGTTTTCTTCTAAGATTGCCCTGTTTTTGTCATCATCCATCTCGCCGTCAACGCTGACCAGTCTCCCAGTCCATTGTGATGAAAAGCATCCCCACAATGTGATGCTACCACCACCATGTTTCACTGTAGGGATGGTGTTCTCAGGATGAATTGATTTTGAATTGAGTGTTGCTTTTGAATTGAGTGTTGCTTTTCTGCCAAACATTTGTGCCAAGGCCAAAATGTTCAACATGCCTTATGGAAACCTATTTTTTACTCTTCTCCTCATTCTTTCAAAAAGTGTAGCTTTGTGGAGTGTTTGATCTATGGTTTTCCTGTGAACAGCTGCTCGCATCTGAGATATGGATCTCTCCAGCTACTTCACAGTTTTCATTGGCCACTTGGTTGCTTTCTAATCCCCTCTTTGCCCAGTCACTGATTTTTGGTGGGTGGCCTCCTCTAGGCAGAGTCATGGTTGTACCATATTCTTTACATTTTTAATTTGGATTTAACTGTGCTTAGTGAAATGGTCAAAATTTGGGATTGTTTTATAACCAAACCCTGATTTATACTTTTCCAGAGCTTTGTCCCAGACTTATTTTGATAGCTCCTAGGAGTTCTCTGTTTTCTACCACTTCAATATTATGGACTCAGGACATAATCTCAACACTTTAAAATGTGGAAAAGTTCATGTAATACTATAATAATTTACAGTAGAGCTGATTTAGTATAACTATTAAAGCATTGTAGTATTTTTATAATACCTCTGAACAGTAATGTCTGTAGTGTGTATACATTGAGTAACTTGTACTAGCTTGTATGTTACATTAAATGTATTTTATTACTAGCTTTTCAGAATCACTGCAAACAAAAAAAAACAGACAATGGTATAGGTTTACTACAGAAAAATCAACACTTATTACTTGTATTGCTATAACGGCTTGAAGTATGGATTTGAGGTAAGGATATCTGGAGTCACAGTCTAAGGCTCTATCTGATCTGAACTCTCACTCTGCAATGTAAAACATCCCTATAGCCATCCACGACATGCTTTTCACATCACAGACAAACATTTTTTTTTCAATACACACTGGGAACCATCCAACAACTTGTGACATGCTGATGTGTATGTTTAAATGATTCAGTGTGCAACTGCAAAAACACAAGAAGGGGAAATTTTTACCTAAGCCACATAAGACGTACATTATTTTCACAGGAGACCTATATAATATGATCCAGGAAATGCATAGGTTATAAACAGACCAGACTTTTGCTATCCGTTAAGGCACGCTAAGGCATAATCTTTTGTGGACACCCATAAAAATGTGTGCCATTACTTTAAATAGAGTTTTGAGTGTCAATTTTTACGACACTCCTGTTTTATTTGTAGTGTCGATCTCCCAGCAGAACACTACAACCCTGCACACTGGCAAAAAGGTTATGATCATAAAGCTTTAACCTTTAGCACTGTCTCATCTCTGACAGTTTTACAGTGGACAGGAGGGCACGTGTGCTTCTGTTCAAACATTTTAAGTGATGATCTGTTCTGCACGTGGCCTCACGGCTGCTCTCACGCTCTCAGCCATGTGCACGGTGTTCAGTGCCTGTGTGTTTTGGTGCTTGTCCATCATTTTACATCTTTTATGTTGTGTTTCTTGCAAAACTGCAAGCCGTGGTGGTGATGCCCTGTTGTCCTGTTGCATTTGACTGGCTTTCTTTCTTTTTTAGATTATAGAGATTATTTTTTGGTGTTGTTTCTCTTTCTTCCTGGATTATAACCTCACAGCATAGGTGCTTGTATTCGGTAAACCAATTTCAAATACAGAATTACAACAAAGTCCCCAAATAAATTACACAAACACTTGAATTTGAATTCCTTGAATTCAAGCTATATAATATATAAGGTGCCCAGACATCCTGTATTTCCAGGATCTGTATTTCAGCCTCACTTTAACCCTTTCATGCATAATGTACACGATTATGGACAGTCAATTTAAGGTTCTTTTTTTATATTTTAGGGAAATATAAGATGCAAATCACCTCCAAATCACTTGATAGCATGACTGTAAATTAACATAAACTTTGTAGACTATTTGTCGTTCTTAATGTTTATTAGCTTTCTATATTAAATAAATAAATAAATAAATAAATAAATAACAAAAAATGAAACAGAATTAATAAAAAATTAAAATGTTTTTTGCCAGACTCCACTGAACACCTTAGAATTGCTAAAAAAAAAATAATAATAATAATTAATAATTAATAAACAGCTAGTTTTTTTTACGCTAGTGGGGTTTTTTCAAGTCAAGTGGTTTTTTATTGTCATTCCTCTATATACCTTGTATACACTGGAACGAAATGTCCTTTCTCCAGGACCATGGTGCAGCACAGAACAGTACGCAAGAATACATTAAGTGCAGATATGCAACAGTGTAAGATGAGTGTAGGACAAAAAAATACACAGGACAGAACAATAACTACACAGAACATGGGCTGTAAACTATTGTGTAGTGCAGCAGCAAATAGGGATAAATTCACACATTTACAATTTATTTTGATTTAATGTAATTTGAATGTATTTATTTCTGTAAAGCTGCTTTGTGACCATGTCCATTGTTAAAAGTGCTATACAAATAAAACTGAATTGAATTGAATTGAGGCACAGCAGCAATACTAGCAGCAGAGTCTCATGAATAAAAAGTGTCTGATGCGGTTTTGTAAAGTGCGGTGTGCAGGGTTTTTGAGTCGTACTGGGTTAGGTGTTTGTCTAGCCCAGGTGAGTGCTGGGAGGCTGCAGCGTGTTGAGTAATCTGACTGCCTCAGGGAAGAAACTGTTGCGGAGTTGATGGTTATGGGAGATGGATTTTATGCGGGGAAGATGGATTTTTTTTTCCCCTTGCATCTTGCAACAGTCCTAAACTGTATAATCATATCATATTTTCTATATTATCAATCATATTTTCTCTAATTGTGCGATGGGTTAGCACCCAGTCCAGGGTGTCCCTCATCGTGTGCCCCGCGTTCCCTGGAATAGGCTCCAGGCTCCCCACGACCCTGTGTAGGATAAGCAGTATGGAAAAATGGATGGATGGATGGATTTTCTATAATTTTGGTCTTGAACACTACATATTTTAGACTTGAATGTTAAAAATGTTGGACATTGGAAGATTTCAGACATACTGTTTTAGTCTTTTTTTAACTCCTGGACAATCCATTTACTTTTTAATACATATAAATGATAATTAGACAGAATAAAAATTCAGATATCATGCAATTTTTATGTAAAAATCTAAAGAATCTGAAAGGGTTTTAGGTGTTTCAGCTTAGTTTTGTAGCGTTAATAGAGATGGTGTCCCACAAGGCTCTGTTTTAGGCCCTCTGTTGTTTTCCTTTTATATACTAAAAATCCTGCTAATGATATTTAAACTTTTAAATTGTTTAGCTTTGTCTTATCTTACTGACCTCTTGAAGCAGTAAACCGCACCCTGAGTACATTATTTCATTGAGACACATCCATCACAGCTCAGTCAGTGGAAGGTGTTTCCCACCACCAAACTCTAAAATAATTTTTGTCTTGTTAAATGTACTTTTCCTGATGTGTAGTCATTTTTATAGATTTTTAATCTATTTAGTTAATTTGTTTAGTCGATTCAATAATGATTGGGTTTTTTTTAACAAATATATTTCATGGCCACCTTACAGCTCCAAGTGTGTTGGTTCAATCCTGAGCTCAAGTTACTATCTGTGTGGAGTTTCTGTGCATGTTCTCCCCGTGTGTTCTCTGGTTTCCTCCCGCTTCTGAGAAATAAGCCAGTAGGCAGATTGGCTACCCTAAACTGCCCCTAGGTGTGAATTAGTGTGTGAATGTGTGTGCATGATGCCCTGCGATTAACGGGCATCCCATCCAGGGTGTATTCCCAGGATTTAATAACAACGATATAATATACTGAGGCCACAAGATAATATTTCAAGGCCACAACCTAAGTATCTTGTGGCCATGAATTACTATGTTCACACTTGTCACACTGTACCAGATGATCCCAATAAAATCTTGGCCAAATTTTATAAAAGACCCTGCGATAATGTTCACCATATCAGATTGTCATGAACAGAAACATTCTCCTAAGTGAGCTTGAGGTAATAAGGTAATAAATAATTTTTGTTGATTAGCGTGTTTAATTTACATTTCGCCATCAGCAATAGTGTCATCACGTGCCGTCCTCCTATTGGTGGCTTTTACACAAGCATTGTAGCAAACTCTGAGATTTTAGCCTAAAATTTCTGACACAAGGTCAGTGACTCCAGCAAGTCATGAAAAGATTGAAGTGTGATATTATCATTGATTAGGTTTCTGTGGCCACAGTGATCTAATTCAATTTATTTCTATGTCTCCCTTGTTTTAAAATACAATAGCTGCTACAAGTTAGGTAGATCTCAAGAAGCTTAACTCATGGCCTTGGGATATTATTTCATGGCTACTATTAAAAAATAACCACCATGACGTCATCTCAGTAACTCTGTAGATATCTGATATCTGGAGAAGCTTTATCTGCTGAATAAAAGCAGAAGGTGACTTTGAGAAGATTGTGTTGTTGTTGTCTGTGATAGAGTAGGTATGAACACTGACGTCTAGTGTTGAGGTTGAGTTAATACACCACAAGACCCTTCCTATATACAGCATACACACTAAACAAGGGTGGACACATGCTGTCTGAGGGGCAGGGCCGAAAAAATACAAGGGTCACCTTCAGGGCATTAACTCATGTTGTCTTCTACTTTAGAGGCACCCTAGAGGGCACATTAGAGGGCACTTCATCTCATTTTTTTGCATGTAAGGAAGCCCTATAGGAAAATGACGCTCCCATTGGGGCACTTCATCATTTGCATGTAGGGGAATTCTATAGGGCAATGCACCACATATTCTCCACTGGCAGGGCACCCTAGACAACACTTCCTCTCATGTTTTTGTTTTCATGTGTACAGCAGTAGTCTAGAGGGCATTTCTAGAGGGCGTTTTTTTTTTCTTTTCTCTTCTTCATATGAAGGGCAGCCATTAGGGGATTTCACCATATTTTCTCCACTGTAAGGGCACCCTAGAGGGCACTTTATCACATTCAATCTACAGTAGGAGCACCCTAGAGGGCACTTTATCACATTCAATCTACAGTAGGTGCACCCTAGAGGGCACTTTATCACATTCAATCTACAGTAGGTGCACCCTAGAGGGCACTTTATCACATTTTATCTACAGGAGGAGCACCCTAGAGGGCACTTTATCACATTTTGTCTACTGTAGGGACACTCTAGAGGGCACTTTATAACATTTTATCTACAGTAGGAGCACTCTAGAAGGCACTTTATCACATTTGATCTACAGTAGAAGCACCCTAGAGGGCACTTTACCACATTTTGTCTACTGTAGGGACACTCTAGAGGGCACTTTATAACATTTTATCTACAGTAGGTGCACCCTAGAGGGCACTTTATCACATTTTATCTACAGTAGAATCACCCTAGAGGGCACTTTATCACATTTTATCTACAGCGGGTGCACCCTACAGGGCACTTTATCACATTTTATCTACAGTAGGTGAACCCTAGAGGGCACTTTATCACATTTTCTCCACTGTAAGGGCAGCACAGAGGGCACTTTATCACATTTTATCTACAGTAGTGGCACCCTAGAGGGCACTTTTTCACATTTTATCTACAGTAGGAGCACCCTAGAGGGCATTTTATCACAGTCACAGGGAGGTTGAGAGTCAGTTGAATAACACCTTTATGTATAATGTAGATTCAATAAACACTTCTCCAATTTCAGGTTTTGTGCCTGCTTGCATCTTTTACAAGAAGATAAGAAGGAAAAAGGGGAAAATCTAATATTTGCTATAAAACAAGATCTTGGAGGCCATGAAGTATTTAAACTAGCGAATTTTGGCAACCCTGTCATTAACCTTCCCGCCCGTTCCTCCTCTGCTGTTCATACAGTGAGCATTAATTTCAATTTTTTTTTAAAAATTATTTTTACATGAGCATTTTTCTTCCGTCCCACATTTACATTTCACTTCCATATACATACCATTTGCAAACTCTTAATCGAGTGTTACTTTTTTATAACCTTAACTGAAATGAAGTATGTTATTCCTCCAAGACTGACATCACACACACATAGCACTTCATTAATTTAACCCTTTACTTCCCAAGGATGAAGTCAGTAAGGAATTTAGCTCAGTGATGTATATACACATTAAGATTCAGATGTATAGGCTTACATGTTCCACTTTAAAAATATTTGGTTCATTGGTTCAGCCTACTGCCCAAAAATGTTATTCAATATCAAACTGCACTATAACAATGCTCTATAATAAGATTCATAAAAGCTCAAATGATCCAAGTCTTCATTAGCAAAGATATTAAATACTATATAAGAAACTATATATAAATATTGATTAATTTCGTACGTAAATCCACGTTTGTTCAGCTACACTTATAAGGTGAGGTTATAAGGTGTGTTGTAAAACAGCGCCCCGTCCTAGCGCTGATTTATTACTGTAAATCTTCACTGTCTCCAGATTCAGTTCAAGTTGCCTTCACACAGCTTTCCTCCCGTAATTAACTGAAATATATATATATATATATATATATATATATATATATATATATATATATATATATATATGTTTGGTATCTGTTGTTCAGCCATGTAACACACGACTGACTGCAATCAGCACCTGAATAAATATTTCAGCTTGTATAAAGCTATAAAAAGTGAAACATTAAGAACAACCATCAACAATGATGCAAAATGACATCTTTCAAATTAGCAAACTAATTTTATTATTATTATTATTATCACGTCTGACACTGAAAAAAAAAAGAACAAAAACTCAGAGTTGATGCATAAGAATTTTATTGATCATTTGGAAAATCTGGGTGAAATCTGTTGGTTTTTATCTTCGTGCCATTCATGCTACAAGATAAACCTGTATCTATATTTTTCTCTCTCCTGCTGCCACTGCTCTCTCTCTCTAAAACCAAATAGTTCTCTTTGCCCAGCTCTCTCTCTCTTTCTCCCAGTTCTCTTTCTCTTTCTTCCAGCTCTCTCTCTCTTTCTCCAAGCTCTCTTTCTCTTTCCTCAAGCTCTCTCTCTCTGTGTCCATGAAGTCAATCACTGACTCGGCCATGTCTGCTCCTTCTTTAAGGTGTCTGATGGAAGCCTGGAGCTCACTGATGTGCTGCAGAAGCACAGCGTTCCTCTCCTCCACCTCCTCCAGCTTGCCTTGATCTGTCTGCCTCTTTCTGTCCTTCTTAGCCTCAGACTGACTTTCCATCTCAGCTTCGCTGGTCTCCTTCTCCCAGCACTCTCTCCCTATCTCTGAGCTCTTTCTCTCTTTCTTCCAGGTCTCTCTCTCTTTCTCC
>CM040457.1:4484575-4512996 GCA_022758105.1 Pangasianodon gigas | reverse complement strand
TATTTGAATTTATGTATGTTTATGAGTCAGTGTTATACAACAAGTGATTGATAAATACATTACTTAAATGGCACCAAATAAATCTTAAATATAGTTGAATATGTGTAATATTTCTCATTGTGAGATTACAATACAACACATTCAAGAAACTTGAATGTATTAGAACAAACACATTAATATAAACCTGTGATTTGCAGCTGCACTGCTGTCAGAGCTGTCTTTTTTACTTTCTAAACATAAATGCTTGACAGAAGCAAAATGATCTGCCAATAGGGTTTAATAATCTTAGGTTATTAAAGATAGGTTTAATAATCTTACTGTAATCTCATAATGAAAAATATAAGATATATTCGAGTATTTTTAAGGTATGTTCATTTTTTTTTTTTTTTTTTTTTGCAGTGTGGCTACAGTTTCATTTACAGGAATGCACTTTTCAGGAATCTGTTTTCCCCTTATTAAATCTCTCTCTGTGCCTTCTGAGTCCATTTGGGAGTTGAAGCATTTGGTTTGGGTCTTTAACACAGCTGGAGTCTCTCCAAGTCAAACTAGCACTGTCTCTCTCTCTCTCTCTCTCTCTCTCTCACACACACACACACACACACACACATATTCTTATATTACTCTTTAACGTATTAAAGCTAAATATCTCTTTATGAATCCAGCAAAATATGAGTGTCAACAACAACAAAACACACACACACAGACACACACACACACAGACACACACACACACACGGAGTAGATAACATGTTTGCATCTAATGTTAATCATCTAATTAGCTATGATTATTTTCTTCATCTAATTCCTTTGACCTTCGTAACTTCAACATAAAAATGACATTCATCAAATTAGGGGTTTGCATCTCAGTTTGATTCTCCCACATTTACAAACACACACACAAGCATACACACACACACACACACTCAAGAAACACACATTCTGTTTTTTTTTTTTAAAGTCCCCTCTGCCAAACACTTACGCACATTCTTGGCCGGAAAAGCTAGGTTTTTGTGTGTGTGTGTGTGTGTGTGTGTGTGAAAACACAGGCAGCCAATCAGATGGCCTCGAGCAAATCCTACACAGCTCTCTGCATTTCCTTGTGTCTGCCCCTCAAAGCTCTGAAACCCTCTCTCTTACACTCCTGTTCATGCTCAACACACACTCTGAATTCAGTGTACACAGGCAGATAACAAAATAATCCATCTAAAACCTAGTAAGGTATTTCGCTCGGAGGATGAGATCTGGTTAGCATGCAGGCATCGAGCGAGGCAGAAATGCTTCGGCTTTAACAGCAATCTGCTGCTGGATGCATTATAACGACAGACTCCTTCACTCTAAATGCTGGAAACCCATTAGCATGAGCTCACTAGCTTTCAGTATACGCTATATTCATTATTTAAAGTGTTCCTTCAAAATAAGTATATTTAACCTTCAGTTAAACATCCTACAGAACTCCATTAAATTAAAGTCAAGTAATTTAATTTCGTCTTTAAGTGACTCAGATATCCATCGAAGCAAATCGAAGGTATATTTGTACATAGTGATACAACAGAAGCTTAAAAAGAAGCGCTTTCCATGGCATACTCTTGAGATTCCTATTGCACTGAAAAATCCCAGCCAACAGTGTGAAAGGAACAAAACTACAACAAATCTGTTTTTTCTTTTCATCAGATAAGCCAACAAACCAGCGTCTAAACATGCACAGATAGAGACGATAGTGCACCGTAACTTCCTATTTACACTGTTAGAAAGAAACACTGATATACACACCTTCACACACACTATACAAGCCAGGATATTCCACTGACTGTTAATAAAACACAGCATAACTGCGTCTGAAGATACTAGCTGATAAAGGCAGGGTGGATTTACTATCCACAAGAGTGGGAGTAAATAGAAACTTGAATTGAGGATTATATCAGAAAATCTCGCTGCTCAGAGTTATTGGTCTGTTTGTTGAGAATAATGCATTACACAGATCCTAAGAAGACACTTTTAAGGCAATTAGAAAAAGATTTAGGAATCCTAGCGAAGCCACGTTGCTCTCATCTTCTCATTTTTGTTGTATATTTTAGATTATTTGTATAAATCTAAACTTGTTTAGCACTTTATATCTACACTACAGCAAATAGCTCAATTATGATAACTGAGGAAATGTGAATCTTTGATGTGAGTAGTTTTACAAGTGGCTTTGCATAGAAATATTATTCATAACTGTGGTTTAAGACTCAATTGGTTGCTCTTTGGTAGCAATAAAATTTTCCTGTGTTTGAGTTGGCTCTAAAATTGGCTAAGCTCGCTGACATTTGTGAAACCGCAGCATTCCGAGGCTTTTTTGAACCGATGATTGACGAAGGGCAAACCATTGCGTATTTCAAGCCTGAGAAGCTTGTGTGCTTTGAGACTTAATTTGACTTTTAAAAAAAGAGTGATAGATTGAGTTTTAAATCCATGCATCGTTTAAGAAACTAGTAGCATATTTTGTATGTTAATGTCTGTTCAGTGTTGATTGTTAAGTGCAAAATAAATCAATGACTTTTTACAAAATAAAATAAAAAAAAACCCAAAGCAGTGCCACATTTCTGGCAGGTAACAAAAGGAGAACTACAAAAGATTGACGTACAGTTTTGACACAGTGAAGAGCCTGAATGAATGCAGGACTTGTGGATTAGAGCTTAGCGATTAGCGACGTGCATCCTCGCCCAGTCTAACCAATGTGCAGACTACTGTACACTCACATATCCATGAACAGGTAGTCTGAACACTGGGCAGACGGAGGAGAGCAATAAAGCGCTGCCCTTTCAGTTGGGAGAGATACGTCTCCTTCGTCCTCCCTCCTCCTCCTCCTCTTGCTAGGGAGCTAGAAAAATCCCGTTAGTAGTCCGTTATTTTCAGATGGAGCTGCGTTCTGTTTTTTTTCGCTTCCTGGCCCCTGAAATACATATTTGTTTGTTTGTTTGTTTGTTTGTTCTGCAGCAATAGAATACTTATTTTTTTGTCCTGGTCCTAACAGCGTCCCATGTTGCAAGAGCCGTATCCAGCCTTGACGTGGCACATTCGTTCAGACGACCGCCGGGAATTTGGGGCGTGCTTTCGTGGAAGAGATATTAGTGGGAAAAAAAAAGAAAGTCCAAGAGGCAGTGAGGGAAGAGGAGACGAGAGGAGAGGGAGGGACCCTCGGCTCCATATATGGGACGTACATTTCGGGGTCCTCCTAGGTGCTAGACGTTTTTTTGTAGAGCGTTAGAGTTGCGCGCTTGCTGGTGTGAGTCAGTCCGAGAGGTCGAATCCCAGATCACTATCGTCTCTGAGGTCTGGATGCCTTCAGCCTGAGTTTAGAGGAGTTTCTAGTGGCTTCTCTGGTGTTCTTCTCTCAAACCTCAGCACTCGTCCTCTGCCTGCACTCTTTCTCCTCCTCTTTCTCGTTCCTCCTGCTGTTAAGTACTACCAGATGTTTAGACTTAATGCCAGGCTGTCATTTAATCTCTCTCCCTTTCTCTCGCTCTCCTCGTTCTCCTCAAGAAAAACTTGAGGCAGGAAGTGGGGCCCTCTGGAATGGGGGGAAATATGTGAGAAATAAATAAAGAGGGTGGAGGAGAATATTTCTGAACTGAACAGCGTCATTAATATTTTCATATGGACCTCAAATGCTTTTGTTTCAACATTGATCTGTGCGGTCCAGTTCCAAAAAACCTCACCTATTTGCTACGCCACATTCTTTACCTCCATCCTCATAAGCACAGTAAAATCAGAAGGCTTAACCTGAGCCTTCAAATACATGGAGGGGAAATAATGGTGTTCTTAAACCACAGCATGTTTTAATGCCTTCCACATGTGCTACTTCTCTTAGTCTGTTCTCTGCCTTTTATCTCACTGCCATAGCTCACCCTTTGTTTCCCTTGTTTTCATTTCAGACTTCTTGTACAACTCTGTCTTTATTTCTCATATTCTCTTCCTCTGCCTGACTGCATACCTCTGTATACACTATATGGCCAAAAGTATGTGGATACCTGATCATCACACCCATATGTGGTTCTTCCCCAAACTGTTCCCACGAAGTTTGAAGCACACAGTTGTATAGAATGGCTTTGTGTGCTGTAGCATTACAGTTTCCCTTCACTGGAACTAAGAGGCTCAAACCTGTTCCAGCATGACAATGCCCCTGTGCACAAAGCGAGCTCCATGAAGACATGGTGTGTGAAGGTTGGAGTGGAAGAACTCGAGTGTCCTGCACAGAACCCTGACCTCACCCCCACTGAACACCTTTGGGATGAACTGGAACACCAACTGTGTACCTGACCTCACTAATGCTCTTGTGGCTGAATGGCCATAATCCATAATCTAGTGGAAAGCCTTCAGAGAAGAGTGGAGGTTATTATAACAGCAAACGGGGATTAAATCTGAAATGGGATGTTTAACAAGCACATGAGTATGACTGGTCAGGTGCCTACATACCTTTGGCTATATAGTGTATCATTTTTATTTACCTTCCTTTTCTGTAGTGTAGCTGCTGCTCTATAGATCTGTGTGTTCACAAACAGCATTCAACAAATCATGCTCATTTTTACTCAGACTATTGCAAAGTGTTTGACTGAAAAAAAATGCACTGAATTACTGCAGAGGTTGACAACAGGCGTATGCAACAGAAAAAATAACTCCTGTTTCCTCATATGAAAAAACTCACAGGCCCTAGTTCAGTGATGCTAGATTTCTAAACATGATCTAATCATGGATTCTGTAGCAGATCCTTGATTACGGCAAAATCACATACATTTATATCAGTTATGTAGTTGTAGGGAGCTCATGAAGAGAAGGGATGAGTTCAAGATCACAGAGTTTCGTAGATTTTTTATTTGATTTTCCCTCTTCGGTCTGATTAGTAACAGAAAAACAGAATGTTTATGGGCAAATGAGATATTTTCAAATTCAAAGCTGATCGATCTCATTTCAGAGTCTGTGAAGCTCCACTATGAAACAAAACATAATCACTTTAGCTGATGGGTCTTATTTATAGCTATAAAATAGTCACTGATAGTTAAGCATTAAAAGGTCAGCATTTGGTCACATTAGTTGCATTTCCAGGTAATTTTATGCAACTGGACCTTCACGTACTCATGTTCTAGAGTATGGATAAGAAATCGCACTGATTGCGTTTCAGTGTGGTACGATTGCAACACACTGATGAGAGTGAAATGCAGTGCAACCTGGAATTACAATCACTTCTGATGAAAATCAACTTTTAATTCTTAAAGCAATCTCCTGCTGTGTTTTTTTTTACTAGCGACATCAAGGAATGTAATAGCAATGCAAAGAAGATGTTTCTATTTGACATCCATGTGTTACAAATGAAAAGTAATACCATCTGTGCGTTTCACAATTTTCCCCTGTGTGATTCTGGCACAGAATCTTCTCCATACTAGAGAGACTGTCTAAGAGCATTCATGTCTTCAGATTTTCATTCCAGACAGATACTGTAGGAGAAACACCTGGTAGTCATTTGAAGACCAAGACCGATTGATTAAATGAGTGAAATCAGGTGTGACTCCTGCTTGGCTGGAATGAAAACCTGCAGCTATACCGACGCTGTGGATAAAATCAAAGACGTCTGTTCAAGACTTTTAATTTAGATCAGGAGCTTTTAATTTTTTTTTTTGCTGTCAAAGTCCTTTTCCAAGATTAAAAAAAAGCAGAAGTCACAGACTCCTTTATGATTATGATTTCAGCACTTTTCATTTATCCACTTCATATATATATATATGTATATGTTAGACACATTAGGCAAAACTGTAAAGTTATATTTATTAATTGAAGCCTTTAAAACTTTATTTATTTATTCTCAACTTTCCACCATAGTAAAAGAATTAAAATGTGTTGGATCATATTAAAAGCACCTTTCCAGGTTTGAAATAAGTGTAGGTAAATTTCAAGTGACATTATTTAAACCTGTTTTAAGCTACTAAGCTTTAGATTAGGAAATGAACAAATGTGCTACAGGCATCATTAAAAACTGATCATTTTAAGTGACAGTCAGTTGAGCTTATAATAATAGTTAATAAAATAGTTAATCTCCACCATGGAAATCCTTCCACTTGACTCTAGAGGGTGCAATTTGACACAGACTCTTTTTTTTTCTCCACAAATCAGACTCAAATCCTAGTCTATAGCAAAGTTTAGAGCAGTCTATAGGATAACATTTCTGTGTTTTCCTTCTCTAAAAAATGTGTTTAGTACTATAGTAAAGTGTAAAAGCTGTAACAGAGTTCTTCTGCACAACTTTAAATGGCAGATTGTGTCAATCTGTAAAATGGCAGAGGTGCTAACATCTGTAGAATAGCAGTATGATTTTAAGCCATTGCTATTGCAATACAATAGCAGTCAGAGTAGCATTCAGAGCAACTGAAAATAAAATTCAGCTAGCAGAAATGGCAATTCACTGAAGGGGAAAGGACGCTTGGTAGTGGTTACTTTCACTTCACGCCAACTTTACCTGAGTAACTTTGATTTATGACTTCACAAGCCTCGTCTTGTGAACAAATAGAAAGCAAGATGCCTGGACTGTGGGCTGTTTGGTTGATAAAAAGTAGCGTTTACACCAAACTTTTGCCTCACTGTGTTCTTACTGTTGCTTGGCAAAAAAAAAAAAATAGCCATCTCATCTACTGACATGCACTGGGGCTTTTGTGGTAAATTTCTGTTTTTTTTTCTCTATAGGCTTTTCATGTTAACAATGTCGGCACCTCTGAAATAGCTTATGTCTGGGCCACGCTAAAGGGTAAATCGGCCAGTTTGAGGCCAATTTCCCATAATTACACAAGGTGACCTGAATTTAAGCTGGTCTTAACTGATCTTCTTCCCAGATTACCCTGTGGTGTGTGGTGTGTACGTGTGTAACATTCCTATCCTAACACCTCTAATGAACTCACAACCCAGTCTTGTCACAACCCAGTGCAGTAAATATCGAGAATGTTCAATGATGTTTAATGATTCAACATCCACGCAAAGGTTTCATGTACAAAACACAATCTTGACGTCATGTCTGAAGGACAGAAAAACCAGTGACAGCTGAGCAGAACTTTCACATTTCTTCATGAGAAATTCTGTAATATTCCAGGTCCTGCGATTCAGGAAAAATGTGAAAAATCTGTCATTGTGTCTGGGGTCTGTCATTTTTTACAACATCACTCAGGTTTATATAAATCTTATCATCTGGCCCTGGTATAGTCAGGATGTTTTAAAGCCTGTCACTGTCGTTCTTGCTGAGGTTCTTGGTTTTTAATCTGCAGGAGAAAGAGAAGAAGTACATGCTGCCCCTGGACAACCTGAAAGTCAGGGATGTGGAAAAAGGCTTCATGTCCAGCAAGCACATGTTCGCCATCTTCAATACAGAGCAACGGTAAGCCTCCAGAACAGTTACTGGTTTCTAATGACATGTAGAGTAGGGTGATATTGTTTGGGCCATATACCTTTATGTTTTTTTTTAAATAACAAAAGAAGATGCAAAGTCTGGAAGTAGTTGACTTTATGCATTTTGTAGAGATTATAAAAAACATGTTTTTGTAGACATTAAATAAAAGTATCATTAAACACATTTTAAAGGTTCATTTTAAATGAAACACAATTGTTTTGCAAAACTATATATCGTGATGTATACCATGTATCATAGAAACGTCAAATATTGTGATTTTTTTTATTTTTTACGTTACCGACCCTTAATGACACTGAAATTGTTTACCATAATGCAGAATCCTGGAAAGGATTCAGTGCTGTATTTCATTTTGGATTGTGAGTCATTTGCAAATATTAAACGTTTTCTCACTAAATATTGTACACGTGCAAACACGAGTCATGTTATTAGTTCCTGTTACCAAAGTCATTCTAAATTTCTTTTTTACTGTACATAATATATATTTTTTACTCTACATACATTCGATAGTTTTTTTATTATGGTCTTCAAGTTTTGGGTCACTTTAGAGCTAATTATTAGTGTTGACTAATCTCTGTTTTTCAGAAACGTCTTCAAGGACAATCGCTTCCTAGAGCTGGCATGCAACACGCAGGAAGAGGTGGACAGCTGGAGAGCATCCCTGCTCCGCGCTGGTGTTTACCCCGAGAAATCTTCGGTCAGTGACCACTAGTAATGTGCAGGTCTAGAAGCAATACAGCTGATGCAGCTCCTTAACCTTCATCATGAGATCATGTATTAAGTCTGAAAGGCATAAAATCCGATATTGCGCAATGTACTACATCACCTGCTTTCAGTTAGGTCCCCACTTTTTAATGAGCACATCTGAAACTGGTGCTGTGTGGGGTTATAAATTCCTGAGGACAGTTGTTGGCAAGGTTCCAGTTAACATTCTTTCCTAAAAGCACTCTATTCTCTCTTGTTTCACATGTCAATCTTTCTTCTTCTTTTCAGGTGGAGAGTGAGAGCTCTGGTACCACGGAGAACTTCTCCATGGATCCTCAGCTGGAGAGAAAGGTGGAGACCATCCGAAACCTGGTGGACTCCTACATGGCCATCGTCAACAAGTGCATCCGGGACCTCATGCCCAAGACCATCATGCACCTTATGATCAATAACGTAAGGGCCTTTCCTGCAGACTGTAAAGCTGTAATGCGGAAGTTCTTGTAGTGTTTAAAATAGACACTGTCTGCATTATGGAAATTCTTATGGAGCAGAGATGGGTTTTCAATCAGGATTTAAATGACAAGAGTGAAAACTCTGCATCACTGATGGGCTGGTGAAATGAAGCGAAGTCCAAAGTCTTGGAGTTAAGCAAAAAACTCCATTATGTATGGAGGTCAGACTGAAAATAGGGACGTTGAGAAGCTCAGTGAGGTAGAGTGGAGCCAGGATATTCAGAGATTTGTAGGCAAGAACTAGAATCATATGTTGTACAAAGTAAGAAATGGGTAACTGCAGAATGTGAGCACATCTCTGAATATATTGTAGTCTATTAAGTCATTTGCCAGGGAGTCCAAATTGCAGCTCTTTAAGAATTACTCTTCATGAATAAATAACAATAATACTGGAACCAGGAGGACTCCCGCATAGTCATCATTAGAAAGTGCATCTGGGACTTCATGTCCAAGATTATCATACACATTATGATCAGTAGTGCAAGATCCTTTTGAAACACAATATGTATAGCAGCAGTGGGAAAATGTGTAATGTTTAAAAGTGTCTCTAGACCTGTAATAATCCTAATTTTATATATAAGTGATGGTGGTAAAAAATTTTCAGAGAATTATTGAGAGCCATTGACACCAGGGGTAGTGAGCTAGCGGTTTTTTTTTTCTCCTGTAATGCCCCGATTAAATTAAGTCTTTTAGCAAAGCACTCCTCATTGGATTCCTCATAATGGCATGTTGTATCAGTGTAATGTATTTTTAATACCTGGATTTAATGTCTGTTCCGGAAAAATGTAAACAGATGCTTAAAATGAAGAAACCAGTGGGAACTATTACATTTCAACATTGCAGATCAAGTACTTTGAGAGATTCCTCTGAGAAAACATCTGGCATTATAAAGAGTATAGAAAGTGTACTGAATCTTTGGCAGGTGAAGGACTTCATCAATGCAGAGCTGCTGGCTCAGCTGTACTCGGCTGGGGACCAGAACACACTGATGGACGAGTCTCAGGAGCAGGTGCAGCGCAGGGAAGAGGTGTTGCGGACCCACCACGCGTTGAAGGAGGCGCTAGCCATCATTGGAGACATCTCCACCACTACCATCTCCACCCCTCTGCCTCCTCCTGTGGACAGCTCCTGGCTTCAGGCTGGTTCTGGCGGCTCCCGCAGGTGACCATACTGCTCCATCAGTCTTTTCCACATAGCCCATAGGCTTTGCCAAAATTAGGTGTTTGTTCCTGATAGTTTATTTTTATGGGATTAACCTTCCAACAACCGTATATCTGATTTTTCTCTGTTTTACTCGATTGACAGTTACTGACTTCTGCATTAGTAAAGCAGTTTTGATTGGATGTGAAGATCATGTTTTGTGAAAACCGACTCAGGGATTCATGTTTCTGTTATAATCAGCAGAAAATGCAGTAGTAAAATTATTATATTCAAATTTTAGCAATTATTATAGATAGATAGAATTTGACAGCCCCATTGCAGTACCAAAATTGCACACTAGGGGCCACAATTCACAGACCATCTATTTTACAGTAATAGCAAATCAGTTGAGAAAAACTGTATTTATGTAATCCTGAATCTATTTTAGAAGAAAAAGTCTTTATATTTATGGTAATTTAAGGTTATTTACTCCACAGAAAAGCCCTTTACCTGCTCTGGATTACTTCCAATGCTAGCCCTGTGTACAGGATAACGGAGTACCGTGACTGTGAACTAAATCAGATTGATTTTTATTCCATATTTACAAAGACGAGTTATTTTTAGCCCTTTTATTTCCCCCTGTTACTCAGGAGTAAGTAACAATTCAATTCAATTCAATTCAATTTTATTTGTATAGCGCTTTTAACAATGGACAAGTAGTGCAAGTTTTTAAACATATTTTTAAGGAATATAACATTTTCATGTTGTTCCATGAAATGATACTTTTGAACAGAACATACAGGTAAAAGCTGCCTTTAGCCAAAATATAACTTAAGTCCTGTTTTTTTTTTTAAAGACACAAATGAACCCTAAATGTGCAGTACATTACTCACGATTCATCATTCAAACCACATAGTGGCTTCCATTAAATGTGCTTTATCTGTGAGAGTAAAGCTGCTTCTTACCATGTTGTCCACATGGTATGTCATTTAGGTCTCCCCCTCACTGATGGCCCTTTTGCCCCCTCAGGTCTCCCCCTCCAAGCCCCACTGCCCCACGCAGAATGTCCGCAGGTCAGAGGCCAGCAGGCCGGGGTGCTCCTCCTCCTCCATCACGCCCAGGGCCTCTTGGGCCCTTTAACAACAGCGGTGATAGTCCACAGGTGCCCAACCGCCCAAACCGCGCTCCTCCCAGCATTCCCAGGTGAGATCTTACCTGAGTCACAGGCATGGCTTCATATCTGCTGCACATTTCCCCTGAAAGGAGTCCTATCATTGTAAGATGGCTGAGGGTTAGTGTATCATCTGATTACTCTATCAGTTTCAACATGATTGTTTGGCCAAATATAAAATTGCCACATTTGTTCCCCATATGTAGTCAATCAGCCATGACATGTTTGTTACCAAGGCTGATTCATTTGACTGGATCTACTAACAATAAGGGAAGATTAAAACCACAAGCACTCTCAAATAAACCTGCTTATGTGTTTCTGACACTGAATAACACCATGTTCTCTATAAAAAATGACAAATGGACATCCGAGAGCTTGAGACAGTACTGATCACTATACACCAGCCTCAGACAGAGGAGGTGTGGACCAAAGGCTGTAGGAGTAAGTGTATGTTAGAAGTTCTTCAGATGATAATATATTCTGATTTGTATATGCATTTTAGTACAGAATTATTCAGCTGTTTATCTGGCTTGAGCCAGATGATGTCTTTGGAGGCAAGTGGTCACTAAAGAAGTAAACTTCACACACCAAACATATCCTGGCTGACTGTTTACACTTCGGAACATTGTGACAATTAATTAAATTTTGGGTCAAACTGTATATTCAAAAGAATAATTTGGCAAAGACCCCAGCAAATGCAAGGTAATCATGACCTCTGATTTTTTTTCTGCATATTCACATGTTCCACATTAGCATTTCTTGAATGTTCCTTCTAAGCTGATGTTACAGCTGTAAGCCATTTGTGGAAACTTGTCCCTGTACAACAGAAGTGAGGTTTTACGATTATTTGTCAACATTCAGAGATGAACTGAGATGAAGTAAGTATTGAAGAAGAAGCAGAATGAAACAGTGTGATGCCTGAACAGACGTATTAAATAACTGAGCAGCATAACCTAAACTGTGATGAAGCTGAGACATGGCATGGGGGGAAAAAAATTAAAGTCCACAGGTTTCAAGTCGAGTAAAGCAATGAAATGACAACTTTGGTGACATGTTTGGCTTTTTAAAAGTGGCAGTTTCAAAAGATTCAGAGGACTTTGCTGCTTGTTTAAGAGCAGGCTTGTTCTCCAGGCCGTATAAGTAACTTCCTAGGGCCCAAACATCACAAGGGGGCCCTCTTGTGGCATTTTTGGGCAATTCATTTTAGTAATTTCATTTTTTTTCCCCACAAATGTTATGCTCATATTCAACAAAGATGCACAATTTTTACATAAATCTATTGGCTTGTCAGTGATGGCTGTTAATGCTACATTTTTAAAACATTACTTCTTGAGGGCAGAAAAAAAGGAAAAGAAAAAAGAAGAATGGCAGTATTAAAGCAGCTTTGTTGGAGTATGTTGGAGGGAGGGGAAACATTTAGAAAACTGTATCGAGTTTAATTGTTAGTTACTGAAAAGAGAAAAAAATTAGCAAAGGTGAAAATTATGCGTCTTCTCCCCACCAAGTGCTCTCATACGTAAGTGCATGCATAGTCCATAGATTGCATAGAAACTTTATTTTGACACATTGGAAACAGTAGACCATAAAATCCACAGACTACTCACATTTACATCTGCTTTCTCTGGATATTTTTTATTTTTTTCATTCTCCCCAAGACACTGGTTAGGTAGATTAACACTTATTGCAGTGCTGGATTTTGCAAAACAATCTGACTTACGAAGCAAAACTGGAAGTTATTGTGATTAACAGCCAGTAGCTTATTATTATTATTATTATTAGTAGTAGTAGTAGTAGTAGTAGTAATAGTAGTACCCGTCTGCCCCCTAGTGGTGAATGTGCACTATGCCTATGGGTTTGGGCTCAGATTTGCATATTTGCTCTGGCAAGCTCTCAGTAAGTCATGCAAAGCTCATCTGACTAAAGGAGTCCTCAGTTCTGAGCTCAACAAGCTGCTTAATTCAGATAATACTTTAAAATCTTCCCTAATCTTCCTTTTAGGGAAAACCGATCATATCTATAATCTTCTCCAGGTTAAACTCCTGGCTCATAGCCTGGCTTTCATCACATTAGTTAAATACGAAAGACTTAAAGCCATTTAACTAACAAACTGAATGTCAAAAGAAATAAACATTTCATTCATATAAAGTGTATAATGATTTAGTATTCAATATTTTATCCAAATGGCTGCATTTAAGCAAGCTATTGCATGTACCTGCAGATCTGTGAGTAGAATCACTGTGGAAACTGTAGACTCATTTTGAAATGTGTTGTTGAAGCTTATTATAAGAGCAACGCCAATCCACATACATGCCAAAAAGTACTGTTTCTATGGTGAGCTAATATTATGGCTTGTGCTTATTAAAAGCACTTTAGATTAACTCTTACAAGACTCAGTCGAATATAACCGTTTTTAGTGTTTCTAATTTTTTTCCCCTGCATTATTTTCTGTGCCTTGCTTTTCTAACTCTATTTCTTTATATCTTTTGTATTTTGTTCTATGTTCAACTTTTGTGTCTTAAGTTTTTTCTTTAGTTTCACACTGAAGGCTGATGTAGTCTCACCTGAAATCTTTGTCTTAAATACATTCCAAAGTCTTCAAGTCTCGCTTTAAACAAAATGGTTAGGATCCGCAATCCGTAAAAAACGTACAATAGCAGAGAATTGTCTATATTCACAAGAAACCACAAGACATTATTCACAAGAAGAAAGCCATTATGTCACACATACATTACAGTACAGTGAAACTGTTTTCTTGACATATCACAGCTTGGAACGGAGAGGGTTAAAGACCTTGCTCAAGGGCCCAGCAGGGGCAGCTTGGTGGTGCTGGGGCTGGAACCCCTGACCTTCTGATCCCAGAGCCTTTATTGAGCCACCAGTGAAACATATCGTATCTGTATATGTTTAAAAAAAAAGATAGCTTATTACTAGCATAAGTGTTCTGATTATGAGCAGAATGATAAATTGTGGTAAGGGAAAATTCTGGTGATTCTGGTTGTCCAAGATGGCGGCCTCCATAATATAAGTTTTGTTCATTTACTGTCTGCGGCTTGAGGCAAATACTTACAAAAGAGATTTTGGGTGAGCACGGGTTCCGTTACTTCTTAACTACGTTGGCCAACAAATGTGTTTTGCCTGATTGACTCCATTAGGGTTAAGGGAACAAATATGGAAATGTTTTTTTTCCTTTAAAATCAGTGAAAAACTAAGCATTTGAAGTGAGGGTCTTCTATAACGCTATAAAAGTGCATTTTGGTGTGTTTCAGGTTGCATTGATTGAAGACATCATATTTGTCCTATTTAAAACTGTTTCCTGTGGTGTTTGACTAATTTACTCACTAACATACTGTATGTGTGAACTGAAAATAATCTCACTGTAAATTTTTACTGCTTCAGCTGACTACTTTCCAGCCTACACTCACTAATTCTCTCTTCTTTTTCTCTTTCCCCATCTCACACTTTCCCACTATCTTCTATCCTCATTCATCCTTGTTTATCTTTCAGCCGCCGACCCCCACCTTCCCCTACCAGACAGGTCCCGTAAGCTACCCAGCGGGATCCCCTCCTCCTGGACCAAGCACTCACACACTCCTCAGCTCTTACGTCTCATAACCCTCTGATCCCTGAGCTTCAGCTCCTGCATGTCCCAGTCTTTATCTACACTGCTCCCAAATCATTCCTAGACTCGCCTTGCGTGTGCACATTCCCCTGCAGTGCTAGTGTCCATGTTAGCCATGCTCGTTTCGTGCCGTGTCTCTGTGCCTGTGATCTGGATTGGCCAAGCAGGACTCAGGGCGAGTCCTACCAACAATAATACACACATGCTTTTTAGCTTCACTTCTCTAGTCTGTGAAATCCATCGTGACCATGCTGCGCTCGCTGATCTCTGATCAGAGCAGCGAGGCTCCTCGTAGTGCATGTTTTGTTTTTAAGAGTATATTTTTATGCGTGTGTGCGCTCAGGTGTGTGCAGGTCTTGCTACCTTGCTACGTGAATAATATTTTTAGTGAGAGTATGTGTGTATGCGTGCTTACATCACAGTCTCCCCCGAATGAAAAAAGTCAATGAGTAAAATAGTGTGTGTGTCTGAGTTGGAGTTAAGACCAGTCTTGTGAATACACAGTCCAAGACCTTGTTGTCTAAAACAAATGTTTTTCATTAACCTGAAAGAAAAATTAATTTTATGATAACGTCTAACTGACAGGTGGACTTGCAATATTCTTTATTTGATTAATTATGTGATTAATTAAGTAAGTCCTAGGTCTAAGATAACCTTCTCATTTATCAGTGGTTAGAAAGTTAAGGCTGGGGATAAAAATGTTACTAATCTACAATTTCTGCAGGAGTGCTTTGAGCACTATTAAAAAATAATTAGCAAAATGTTTTTGTAAAATGTGTAGCTTGCTGTAATTATCCATCTTGCAGCTATTCACTGGTTGTTAAGGATTACATATGGACACAAATGGGTGACAAGTTAAAGGAAAAACCTGAACAAATGAGTGAAGAATCATAACGAGTGCAGAGGTTTCCAACAATTAAGTATCATGGTACAATTAACTTCCTACCCTGTTCTGTGGCATGTATAAAAATGCCGAGTATGCCCATTTGATTTTATTTTTGGATCAAGAAGCGTCAAGAGGAGGAAAAGTCACTTTGAAAGAAGGCACAGATTCACAACAGACTCAGGAACAGTGATGTCAAGTGACTGTAGGGACCAATCCACAGGGGCTCCAAGGGCTCACTGAATGGTTAATGAGGAAGAAAGTTATGTCCATCATATGCTATGACCGTTACAGTAACCACATCTCAACCCTAATGAACACCTATGAGAGATTTGAGGGAAGTGTTCGACAGAGCTCTCCACGACCATCATCAAAAATGAGGAAGTATCTCTTGTTATTACAATGTTCGTCTCTCCAGTTCAATTCTACAGACTTGTAGAACCAATGCCATGGTGCATTGAAGCTGTTCTGGCAGCTCATGGTGGCCCAACACTTTACTAAGACGCTCTGTGTTGGTTTTTCCTTTCATTTGCCTTCCGTCTGTATATGATTGGATACGCTCTAATTCATGTTGTTAGATGGATGTAGTGGGACTGTTTGATAAGTAGTGAGATCAACATCCAGACTCAAACCAAAATTCGATATAATGAGACAAGCATCAAGACCAGGATTCAAAATAATGAAACGAAAATTCAGATAAAAGTTGAGAAGTGAGAAGACCAAGATACAGAGTATCAAAATTCAGAGTAATGAGACCAAGTTCGAGACCAACACTCTGGGTAAGGAGACAGAGATCCAGACCAGTACTGACCAAGACTCAGATCCAGATCAAAATTCAGAGACATAAGACTGAGATCCGGATAAAGATTTGGTGTAATGAGACCAAAATCCAGACCAAAACCAAGAGTAAAGATACTGAGATCCAGACCAAAATTCGGAGTAATCAGATGGAAATCCAGACAATGAAAAATGCTACTGAAAGAATAAGCCTGAATAAGAAGTCTGAAATCTGGACCAAAATTTCAGAGTAATTAAAAAGGCGATCAAGACCAAAATTCAGAGTAAAGATACTGAGATCCAGACCAAGATTCTGAGTAATGAAGCTGAGACCCAGACCAAAATTCTGAGCAAAGATCCAAAGATTGACTAATAATAGAAAAAAAAAAATCAGGCAAAGACTTTGTTTATGTCTGATCAAGACCACGAGATCTCAACTCCAGCTCTGGTGTGTACGTGTTCTGTGCGTTGATTCATGGTGCACATGCTTTGTTTGATGGTATGTCAGTATCAGTATGGCAGTGTGTTTGTTCATGTGTTTTTGCTGTCAATGATCGGCACTACCGCTGATGTTGAAACCAGGCCCTTACCTCATCTAGTTGTTATTCTGTCTATGTGCCTGTGTCGTCGAAGCAGCCCTGTCTACAGGCAGGCTGATTAGCAAATCCTGGGACATACTTAACCTTCCAACTGAACACACAAACTTAACAATTCTCATGCATACACTTCATAGCATAACCGTGAACATCACAAGAGCTTAATAAAATACACTATCCTCTCTGCTATACAGTAACTGTGCAATGTGGCAATGTGTGTTTGTTACTTAAAAGTAATAATAGTGATTTTTTTTATTAGACGTTGGATAGGTAATTAATTCCGAACAGACTGCCATAAAGTCTTCAGGATGGATATACAGGAAGTGAGTGAATGTTACTTATGTTCGGATGTTCTTTAACAAAGATGTTTGAATGTCGTCAGTGAAATTCTTAACATCGTGTCAAATATTCACCTGTTTTTCAGCATCTTATCTGTTCAAAATCTGCATTCATTCCACAGTGGCACCTCCAGACTTTCATTATATAAGATGAAAAAAGGGATCAATAAAACGTGTACTAGAAGTTAAATTAGATTTGTACTCGTTTCAGTGGGCAGTTGATGTGTTGTTTCTGTGGGTCTCTGTCCATTTAGTGTACTGCCGAGTCAAGCAGGTGATTTTGTTTGTACTTGAAATCTGTTTTGTTCTTATCGTCTCTTACTGTATCTCAGAATACTGATTCATACTACTATAATGGCATGAATAAATCTGTATTGCCAAAGCTAGTCATAGGATCAATCTATATACAATATGCAACAGAACGTTACAGTGTTACATACACATACACACATGCATACATATATATACATATATATAAAGAAATAATATTGTTCACTGGAGGAAATCAAGACACTTGCCTCCGTTTTGTAAATGTGGTTCTTTTGAGGGATATGTAAACTGTATTAGTGATTATATTCCTTATGTAATTCAATAAAACGTGTTGAAGACCGTTATCATTGTGTTTTCTTGACGTTGTGCATTTTTTAAGTTTGGATACGAGAAGAACGCCACAGCTCATAGCCGAGATGTTCACCAAAGACTTGGGGACTTTTTGTTGCAGGTGCAAATTTGATGTGCTACATCCAAAACGTTATCAAGAGAGGATATGGACTTTGGCTACACAGTCGACCCACGTTCCCTGGGAATTCAGATACTCGTTTGTTTCCCTTATCTTAAACTGTATTATCCTACGTTCACACTAGCAAGTGACAAAGAATCAGACACTCAAACATTTCAGTGATTTCAGCGACAAGCGACATTTGAATTCAGATGTTCTCATTTCTATGCAGATTAGATATGATGTGGTAAAAGCACCAAATCCAAACAACTGGCTCAAGTGATTCCTTGGACCAATTCTATGGTGCGTGTGGTCCAACATTTATCTTGTTTAACAAGTAAATACGGCATAACTACCAGTGTTAGTTAACTACAAACTACGCCAACTTTGTATAAGAACTTTTAGGATTTTCACACGTGTGTAGTATTTATATATGAATTTTGTATATTTGAATTATATATACACGTCACATTAAATCAAATAAATTTTTTCCTGTGGTGTATTTACTAAATACATATTTATATTGATTTTTTTAAATTTAGATTTTAACTTGCTTGGGGTAAGATTTTGGATTTTAAAGATTGAGAACCCTAAATACAAATACAGTTATTCAAATCATAAAATACAAGTTTTATGTAAATTAGATCAAAGTTGAATTAACCGAGGTTGCCAGGAAAAAGTAGTTTCAGAATGGTTGAACTCAGCGTTTAGACAACCGCAGTCATTACTTGCACCATGACTGCATATTGAAATGTAAGGAAGTCCAGAGCTGTGAAGTGGAGTGGAAAACAACAAAATGAGGTAAGTACATCTAAAGCTTTTATGTTCTAATGAAATAGCTTATTTTCTAAAGTAATGATAAGCACTCGATGCTTAGTATATGCGGAGTGTAATTATTTATGTAATGTTCTAGGTAGTTCTGCTACACTAATGTTAGCTTGCTGGCAATTTACAGCATTTAAAAGCTTTTGTTGTTTAACTGTATTTTTACATCAAAAAATTATGTTAGAGTAAATTGCATTTATAAACAGCATTTAAACCAACAAAAGTATCAGACAGTAACATTAGCCCAGGACTGAACCAGGGACCTGGAGCTATGAGGTGCAACACTGCCATTAACATTAATTAGGGAGTGTTTTGTGTTAATTAGATGTATATGAGGTGAATTGGGGCATGTCATATGCATAAGGTATGTAAATAAGTGACTAGTGGGTAGGAGCTTGTTTTGTGTTTTATGAATCAGACACAGATTTGTTTAGAACTCATCCTGGGTGCTCAAATTGCACTTATTTCTGTGTAACTTAAAGGCTACTGAAACAGAGACCGCACAGGAAGGACCACACACATATGATCATGTAAAGGATATGATAGTTATGCAGGCTCTTATTCTAAAGACTGATTATTTATGGAGCCAAAAGTAGTAGGATTTCTGGTGGCTGTTATAATTTAGCCCCTCCATCCCGCTGAACATCATGAAATACTGTACTGAGGGACAGGGCAAGAACATTTAACAGTCAGAACTGAAATTTATCAGAACTCAAAAAATCTTAACTGTTTAATGTATTTTCTGTATGTATTTCACTCCTGAATGGTCAGAAAGGTCAATTAGTTGTCTATAATAGCAGTTCTGACAACAGTGCAGTAGTCCAGACTCCTCAGATAATCCACAGGGACTCGTATGTCGGGCGCATCACGTAATCTAAAGAATAATAATAATAATAATAATAATAATAATAATAATAATAATAGTGCTGATATTTAACAAAGAAAATGTATAATCATTGATCTGGTGAAATTTTTATTTTGGTGAAAATTTTATTTAACATTTATGCAAAGAGTCTTCAGTGTCAGCATTTTGTAACAGTCAGAGGTAAAGCTGTAACTTTAACTTATAGAGAGAGAAAAAAGAAAGACTGGTGCCTGTTTACAGCTGCTATAACATAAGTGATAACAGGAACTAGTTGTTTTGTGGACGTTCCACAACTTGATCTGTTTCTACTTGCATTTCAAATGTTATAACATAGTTTTTTAATTAATATTAAAAAAAAAAAAAAAACTGTTAGCACTGGCAGTTTGCTGTTGTATTAGGAATAAATGAAACTTCAGGATGTGCTGTTACAGGAAAATAAATCAACTTTATGGTGGTAACAGTAAGTCTGCTTCATGTTGAGGTTCATCACAGAAACACATTGTTAATTATTTTCCTACAAAAGCACATTCCATGTTGAAATTGCTGGCATTAACTTTTTTTTTTTTTTTTAACCGACCAGGACTATACTGTGTATCTTACAGAGTTTTAGCTTCCAAAGGTATCTATTTTGAATGGCAGAGCTTTACAGTTGAACTGGAATTGACTGTAAACCCAGGGTACAGAGGCTGAGTGAATGTGTTCTTGATTTTGTGGAGGAGCTTCACCGTGTCAGAGACGCTGTAGAAAGACAGAGTTCCTGCCTTGTGATCCACAAACACTCCTATTCTAGAGGAGCTGGGGTTTATGGAGATATTAGTTTCTTGGTTGTTGTGTAAGAATGAGCAGTGAGAGGAGTAGCACTGCAAATTCCAGGACTTCTCATTGCGCCCAAACACACACTCACTACCGATTCCCATCCTCATGATGTCTTTATATGACACTGCTATAGAAACCCCATTATTCCCACTCCACTCCACCTCCCAGTAACAGGGCTTACACACACTCTCTGTACACAACACTTGGGAGTACCATTGAAAACTACCTGGAGGAATATAATATGACATTGATGACTGACAGTTGGTCACGACTGTGTTGCCATCAGACAGACGGAGGTAATAATCTGCTGCGTTGGGATCCAGTGTGAACTGACAGGAATCTGATGGGGGAAAAAAAAAAACGCATCATTAACATTTAATAAAGGAAATTCCAGAATTTAACAATAATTTCATACAATCGTCTATACAGGATTCATGTATATATCTATCGGTTTCTTTTGTTTTTTTTTTTAATTCACAAATTATAACAACAAATAGCTTTATTTAACATAACTTTATTCAACCCCTGAACAAGACACCCTGTGGACCTTTCCGGAAAGCTTTTGATCTTCTGTCTAATATGAGCAAGCTAACTATTTTTCAAAATAACAATGTATTTCCCAAATCAAGAAACTGTTTATAGGCTACAGTTGACAACAATAGCCAGCTAATAATATTTTTTACATTCAGGAAAAGTTCAGGATCCATTATAAAACTGGGACACACTTATAGTGCTACTGCGAGTCCAAATGGGATCCTTTGAGTGGCATTTCATTATAATGGCTGTATGATTTCCTGAGAATGTTTTCTTTTAGTATCTTTGGAGAAAGTTCGTTTAAGAAAGGCAAAAAAATAAGGGCAATGAACATACAGTGTAGTTTTCCGATGATTTTTTTTTACATTAATTAAGTGATTCTTTTTGTGGAGAGGCCTGCAAAGGTATGCAGTATGGTTTGCTTTGCACAGTGCAACTTGCTCTTTCGTTCTGCGAGCAGGGTTGCCAGGTTATACCTATTAATCTCCAGGTATTGCAGATATACACTGCAAATCAGAAAGGCATACCGCTGTTAACTTGTTTCCCTCAAAAAGTCTGAGAAAATGAAGAAAAACACATCTACCTTATTCTATGCTATCTTGGGCTAGTTGAAAATCTTTCTGTGTGGTTTTTCAGCAGTACTTTAGGTAGGAATTTTGAAACCTGAAACCTGGCAACCCTCCCCACAAGCTTCTGTGAGAACGTTTCTTTTTAAAGCTCAACATTAAATGTAAAAACCTCACACTCGCTCAGCTTTTTTTTTTGTTTTGTTTTGTCTGCAAAGATCCCTCACTGAAGCTGACCAGCTTTCTTTAAAAAAAAAAAAAAAAAAAGTATTCCTAGTCGGTTACACCCCTCGTGTGTGTGTGTGTGCGCGAGTGTTTGTGGACACTTACATTCTAGCAACTCGTCCCTGCTTTGAGGAGAAATAACCCGAACATTCTTCACTAGAAAAACACAGTTACAGGTACAGTTAATCACAAACAGACCATTAACAGAAACAGTAGATTTTAAGGGAATTGCTCAGTCAGAGATGTAATTTGCCACAAATGCACTCAATCAGCCAGAACACATTTTTATATCCAAAGTTAGCTTCTTTACTTTTGCACTAGCATAGCATTGTACATACTATATGCCTACATCATCAAACCACTTGGAGTTGTTCAGTGTCTTATATAGAATTGCTGATGTGGTTTCTGACACTGTAGGGCACACTGTTATCTAGAAAAAAAAAAAACCTTATGACAAAGCTAAAAACATAGCTCCATCTTCTTCTTAGCAAGCATCAGACTCAGGTAGGAGCAGGGGCAGGCCGGTATAAATGGGGCTAAATCTCTCCTGTTTTCAAAAAGACACCAATGTAAGGTTTAATTCTGGACAAATGTCTTAATGTAAATTCTTTCAGACTTTTGTGGAACCGAGTGCAACAGCACCACCAGTGGTCATAATGGGAAAAAAAATCCCACCTAATATTATAAAGAAATGAGAAGCGAGACTGGGGCTGATTTCTTTCTAGCCCAGACTGTAGATTCACAAAGCTTAGCAGTGCGAGTCATGTCAGGTGATTACACAGTTGAGGGTGTATGTTACAGTTATTTTTTTTTAATCACGGGTAAGCACGCCCTTACCTGTGATAAAATCACTGTAACATACATCAAGTGGCTTACTGCTTTAATAAAAAGGTGACAAACACAATATGATAAAATCCAGTGTTTAATAAATAATTAGTGATTGTGCAATGCGCAACACTATCAGATTTCTATTACATTTTATTATTATTTTTCTGCCAAAATTTTGTCTGAGATATTCCTATTCCTTTCGAGATATACAAAGGAACCAATGCCAAAGTGTTTAGTCTCATTTAGCTCCACCCACTTGCATAATATACAAAACCTACTTTTGTAACTTTTTGCCCCATCTTCACAAAGTTGGTGTCAAATGACTCAGCAGAACATGGTCCTCAATAATTGTCAAAAAGATGTTGAGATTTAAAAACAATATGGCCTCCACCTGCCAATCAATTCTAATTGGGCGGAGCCTAATTCAGTCAAACAGGTGTAACTTATGGTTATTTGCATGGACTCACACAAGGTTCTGAGTACATGGACCGAGTTTGGGGTCAATAGGGGGCAGAGTTAAGTTCAGAAAATGGTTTCTCAGTAACTATAAATCAGTTTAAGCTGAAATTTGGGATCCTGTATCTTTGTGCTCATTCGTAATTTTGGCTTAATGCCAACTTGGTGACTCTTTAAAAATGTGGTGTCAAATTATTCATGTCTGTCCTCAGACCAAACATGGTAGACTTGGGAAATGAGGGGAAATGAAGCTTTCACATATGACAGTTTCTCTGCACCACCTCACTGCTACACCTTAGTGTGTGTGTAACTCACCTTGTGCTCATTTTTAATGACCACACTTGCTAATAAGCCCTATGCATGTTGGCTGAACTTGTTCTCTCCATTAAATATACTGTTTAAAGCCTTCATAGAGTAGCCGTTACTGACACAGAAGAGGATTTTTTATTTTACACTACTATTAATAAAGATTTGTGAACAGGAAAAGCTGATAAAGCTAATCCACTCGCAAAAAGCAATATGTTTGCTTTTGGGTATTTAAGAAAAATGTTTTACCAATGTCATTTTTACAATATGATATCAGGAAAAATAGCTTTTTTAAATAGTTAATTAGACCTTGCAGTTCTATTTATTTCAAGCACCATGAACACAATGGTTTATAAATGAATCCATTGTGATGCTCTGTTGAAAAAGTTAATACTGATGAATTTGTATGCTTTCTGATTGTGCTAAATATATAAGATAATATAATAGTAGGAGCTATAGCTTACCTTCACTTGATATATTCTTAAACTCATCTTTACAGTGTTTTTCTAGCTTTTCTCTCAGTTGAGACATAGACTTTATTACATCCTCAAAAGTACGGAGAGAAATCACTGTGATGGTGGGTAAGTCTTCACGTCCAAGAGGAGCCGAGACAGACTGGAAATTCTACATGGAGACAGAGAATCAAAGAGATAATAAAAAGAAAAAGAAACCGAAGCTATGCATGGAGTTTGATAGACAAACATCATGGAATTATGCTTGTACACATTGGAATACAAATGTTTGTAGTTTTCTAATAAAACATGTGACAGTGTGTCAGTACATCTTAGACCTTAGTAAACACCGTCACACACCAAACTGAGAATTATAGTTAACAACAAGAATTTGTATGACTGTAATCACGGTGAGAAAATACATCCTAGGATGCACTGGGTTGCATCATCAGTGATGTGGGAAGTGGTAGCTCAGTGGTTAAGATGTTGGACTTCTGATAGGAAGGTTGTGAGTTCAAATCCCAGCACCACCAAGCTGCCACTACTGGGCCCTTGAGCAGGGCCCTTGAGCAAGGCCCTTAACCCTCAACTGCTCAGTTGTATAAATGAGATAATTGTAAGTAGCCCTGGATAAGGGCGTCTGCGAAATGCCGTAAATGTAAATGTTTCCCAAAGTCATCTGGTGTTTCAGGACTTTCAACATCAGACACCCTTGCTCCCTTGACAGCTAGGAGTGATCAGACTCCACCTTGTGGCCCTGAAGCATTCAACCACAGATCACCCCTAGTGATACAAAGCCATCTAGAGACTCTTTCAGCAGACTCCATGATGGACCTGATGGCTTTTCTTTTTGCATGTCCAGTGATACCAAGTAGTGTGTGGAATTTGCAAAGTGACTGGCTAGCATAGCCCCTATTTCACCCTATTTCTATTGATGGACAGTAAGGCAGCTGTCCCTGCCTTTGGCACTCTTCTTCCAAGCAGCTCCTGACATTTTGTGCACTTCCTCTCATTCGCCTCCTCAGTGTGGTCAGCTCTATCATTGCCAGTTGGTTTGAGGTATCTAAATGAATCAACATTTCAGACCACAGAGATCTTGGCGTAATCTTGGGAGAAAACTTGAGCTGCTTGCCCATGCCAATGCTCTGCTGCCAATCTGATGCCTTGGTGAGTAGGCCTGCTGGTGCTCTGGGCTGTGGTCGGGCCTGTTCTGACAAAAGTGACATTCATGCTGAGAGGGTGGTGGTGCTTGCTGGTGTTGATGACAGTAGAGATGCTTTCTGCCACTGCCTTGTGCACCTGGTCATGGCACCAGCAGTAGTGACCATCTCCCAGAGTTTTCAGGCAGCTCCTGAGGATATATTCTAGAGACCCTCTTCTAGGCCATTTCCTTCCTATCTGGACCTCCATGTCTGGCATCAAGACCTTAAAGTCTCTGGAGTCCCTGTACTGCAGCACTTCCATTGCACAAGACACCATGAACAACTTGGTCATTCAGTTGAAGGGAAGTTACAGTTTGCTGCTGCATATCCAGGCCCTGGATGGTCTATCTGCTGCCAAGGACAAACATTGTTGTGACAGTAAAGTCAACCATGAAGGCTGTAATGGGGAGCTGCCGCACTCCGGGCTTGTTCATGGGGCCAGTGCAATCAACCTCAGCTGCCCTGACCTGTATGTTCATAGCATGGATGAAGAGAATTGTACACCCTCTAATGATGCCCTTCTTCACTCTGATGTAGAGAACCCAGGAATTATTCTTAGGCTAAAGGTGCTGTAGTAACACATGACGTGGTATATATTCCTTGAGACATGATTTTGAGTCTTATACGGTATTAACCCATACATGTTGAAAAGGTCTAACCACAGCACAACCAGATCTCCTTTCCCTCCCCTGCTTCTTGATCAGCTGTGTGATGATGCCTGTGTGTATCTGTGGGAATTTTGACCAAAACCACACAGTGTGTGTAAATGGTGCCATGTTGTCCACTCATATATACATTCTATGGACGTCATTGGCTAGGACACATCATCAGTGTAGCATTAACTCAAGTCATATTTTTTAAAGTTACACTTTTCAAATGGAGTTGCACACACCACACAAATGAGAATAAACATGCTTTTTCATTTGGATGGATTCAGAAGGCTTGTTGTGGAAGCAGGGGCGTGCTCGAGCGGAGAAGGTGAGTGGTAAGGAATGCACACCTGCAGGGAATCGTACAAATGAATGTTCTGTGTTGCAGTGAGCGGAGGCCAGGATAAAAATGAGAGAGACGAGCGGCTTGAGAGAGAGAGAGCCAACCAACACAGAGCCGTATGTGTATGTGTCTATAATTTAAAACACTGAAAAGCAAAAGTAAAGTTGCGAATAAAGCCCTTTTTGTGTTATTTCAAGTCTGCTTCCCACTTCATCATTCCTGACCCAGGAGAAACGTTACACTTGAATAATCCAATTTATTTAGTTATTCACTGCATAACTGCATTTTTCCTGACTGTGTCCATGTATCAGAGAGTTGTCAAAAATAAGATTTAACATTATAACTTTCATGCACATTTTGGCCAGTTAGCATGGACATTATTTGATTATGGTCTCAGTTCTTTTACCTGGAGGAAATAAATGTGATCCTCTGTGTGTGAAAGCTCCTCCATCTCAGCGTCTCTCCTCTGCAGCTCTGCAATCTCCTGCTCCATTTGCTTCATGACTTCTTCAGCTCGACTCACTGCAGCTTTCTCCTGAGCTCTGATCAGCGCTGTCAACTCAGAACACCTTCTCTCAATGGATCTGATCAGCTCAGTAAAGATCCTCTCGCTTTCCTGCACTGCTCTTTGTGCAGAGCGCTGTTAGGAGACACACAGAGAGAGGATGTTTTTTAAGCTGCTATTTTCCTGGAACCCCAGACAATGTGACTATGATTTAGTTGACTAGACAAAGAGTCTGGCTGATCATGAAACAGCGATTCCAGCGTCGAGATGATGACGTTCTTGAAACTCACCTTGTGAGACTCCAAAGCCTCTTTTACCACCTGAAGCTCCTTTTCTCTTTCCTGGATCATCTGCTGGTATTTTTTCTGTCTCTCCAACAACTGCTTCTGTGCAGCAACAAGGCATATAATTCAGCAATATGTTTTCATTGTAGATAGTCTACACCAGGGGTATTCAATTAAAATGAGGTCAGGAATGCTTGCAAACCTGAAGTCGGAGTTATTAGCTGTAACTAAGCTCATATTAAAAGCTCATATTAAAATTGAAATAATGTGCATGTGCTCTGTGTTGAACAGTAGTGGAGATGCTTATTGAATTCCTGTAGAGCAAAGTAACCCTAATAAAAATGTGTCATTTCTTATTTTCTTAAACTCCTTAAAAACTTAATGTTTTGTGAGCAAAGACATTCCATGCGTGGAAGGTGAGCATGACTATAACTGTCTGGCTGTAGAGACAGATGCTAAAATGCATCAGAGTAAGATGTTTTGTCTCACCGCTCTGAAGTCAGACAATATTAAGGCTATTAAGGTTTGTATAGGCTACACAATAGGCTTAAAGGAAACACTTAAGATACAACATTACTTAGTGTTGTCAAACGTAAAGCTCCAGACACCAGGTTTTCAGACAAACAGTTTGATAGCCATCACAACATCTGGAAATCAATCAGCGATTTCCAATATTGTCATCAAACATCTCAAGCCTAGCGCACAATGCGGCTTGCTGTTGTCATCTTGAAGTAAGCATGGACGTCACTAAGTCCATGTCACTATATCTAGAAGGCAGCAGATGTTGCACAGAAATGTGTATAGATATACATCAGCATTGCCCTTTATGCAAAGAGATTTATCTTTAAATTATGCACTGTAGAGAGTGAAATATCTAAAATCAAGGGTAAAGTACCTAAAATGGCATTTCATAAACTGTTTCATTACTCACTGATGCATTTTTGGTGGTGAGCCTCGATCCATTCTTGCTCATAAGGACTAGGCCTTTCGTCTATGCTATTTTTATACCCAAACATGACTGTCACCTGTTTAAGAAGTCCTAGACTTAAATTGCCCCATTTCCAACTTTTTTTTGTTGGAATGTGTTGCAGGCGTCAATTTCATAATTTCATATATTTAAAAAAAAACAATTAAGCTGACAGGACAAAACATTAAATATCTCATCTTTGTACTTTTTCATTTAAGTCCAGGTTTAAGTGAATTTGCAAATCATTGATTTCTGGTTTTATTTGCATTTCACATACTGTCCCAACTTTTTTTTTTTTGGAACTGAGGTTTGTAATAGTGTCAGTAGACGGTGGGATTTCATCTTTGACATCATCTTTTTGTTTCCCATCCAGCAAAGTACACTATCTTCAGTAACTTCTGCCATAAGTTATTTTACTATCTCTGTCAGTGAATGGCTTCTGATGTTTTGTTAAAATCCCAGGATATTCTTAAGCAGTAATTTGCACATGATTTGGAGAAAAAAAAAAAAAAAAAAAAAAAAAAAAAAAAAAAAAAAAAAAAAAAAAACTGTACAGATGTGTGACCCCAGGCTCAGGATCAGACCTTGGACTCTGAAGCTATGAGGCAACACTATCTACTGTGCCACCCTGAAAGCACTTCTATTCAAGCTAAATGTATTCAAATATTCAAATATTTACCGTCCCGACCAGTGATATTTCCCCAGATTAGTTGTA
>CM040457.1:4427283-4441487 GCA_022758105.1 Pangasianodon gigas | reverse complement strand
ACTGTATATAGAAATATAGACTATGTACATCTGTATGTGTGAGTGTGCAATGTTGACTTGTGCAAAACAATAGTATAGTAACATGTGCAATATTGACTTGTGCAAAACAATATTACAGTACATGTAGTAACAGTAGTGTGTTCACATGTAGCAGTAATATGAAGTATATCTCTATGTGCAATATTGACTTATGTACAAAACAATAACAATACAATACAAAAACAATAGTACAGTAGCCTGTAGCAAATTGAGTGCAACTACACAATAATACAATGCCAAATATAATCCACAAACTGCATAAGACTGTTTATACAAGTATCATCTAATGACTTTTTCTATTGTGCACTAAATACCAGTAGTGTATGTTGCATAATCACGTTTTGACTTCTCCTCTCTAGACGGTAAATTCTCCTCACAAGCAAGCAGTGACTACAGAAGTTATAAAAGGTATCAATTAAACTATTCTTTAAACAACAGTTTTAGACATTGGATTACACATTTAATAAAGTGTCTTGTTACTAATAATACGTTTTTTGTTCTGTTCAGCATCCTGCAAGACGTATTATGAAACTCTGAGGAGGAAATATTTGATGGCCCAGCCTGAAAAAGCTAAGCTGAGAAACTCTGTTAAAGCTGTGGCAAAAAAAAAAAAAAAACAAAGAAAGAGAAGAGTAAGTTAAGGAATTTGATTGATGTAATTGATGTAGCCTTTTACTTTTCAAAATGCTATTAGCTTTTCAGTGGCTGTCTGGTTAGGTTACTGTTACGGTTTGCAGTTGCTGGAGTCCAGGTCTAAGGTCCTGCAGACAGACTTGGAAAGAGAACTGAGGGAGACAGCAACTGTGGACATGATGTCCGATGAAGAAGATGGTGCTGTTGATGGGAGGCTGGTTTGATTTGTTAAACCACCAGCACAGAGAAGCCCACAACTATCAGCTCTGTGCCAGGGACTACAGATAAGACTGGATGTAGACTCACACTATGCTGGCACCCATCACTTTCGTGTGATGGCAAGTGAGACAGAGTCAGAGGGGATTCGTTTATTGAACACTAAATGCGCCTCCTGATATTGTTTTAGATTTTACTGATGTTTATTTGTTTATTTATTTTAGTTTTTCGGTATATATTTTATTTTTATATTCCATATTTTATTGTTAATTTGTATATTTTATTCTTGTTATATTTTGGCCATTCCGTGTTATTCCTGTTATTTTGCATATTTCATTCTTTTAATAAAGGTATTTAATGCCCAATTATTGTCTCAGCATTTATATTGTGAACAATATTGATTGAAGGCCTGTAACAAGGTGTATAAGGTAAGGCCTTTATGGGTTCTGGGTGGGCTGAATTTTTAAGTCCAACCAGTAAAATGAAAGCCAATGCATACAGTAGCCCAATGGCTGTCAAGATTTCAGGGTAGGTTAAGTTTAAGGGCAACCAATCCAGTTTGAGATGAATGAGAAATAGGTGAGAAATATTAATAATCACTTGGGTGTGAAAACGAGAGGGGATTATCTACCATGGCAACAGATGGCCATAGCACAGAGGCTTACTTAAGTCACTATACACTCAGGTGTATATTCGGACGTATACAATTATATGCAATTATATATGCAGACATATGCAATTTGACACTCCTGGCCAGTACATTTCTGAATACATCCAAAATTCAGTGGCATATAAAGGAGTCTACTGGTCCGATTACTGCTCTTTTCATGCAGTGACGACTCGTGTTTTATCTGTTTATAGATAATGTTTACTACTATTTTTTTTACTATTTACTATTACGTTCTGTATAGTATTACTGTATACTATTTTTTAACCATTTACTATATTTACTATTATTTTCTGTTACCACTCGCATTAACAACTATAAACAGTGGTTCCTTGACAAGCCTGCCTATTTTTTCCTCTCTCTTGATGTTATTTAAAAAAAAAATTACAGCTTGTCATGTAACTGAGCAACTGTATGGTCTTCTATCCAGAAGAATTTCCTGATGAGAAGCTTAAAGTTACAGCTTTATCTCTGTTACTGTGCTGGCACTGGAGATACCTTCCAAAAAATCCTAAATAAACTCTTACAGAAATTTACAGTCTTCTTACAGAACACTTCACCATGTCAACTATTCCACATGGTTTTTAAAATCTGTTTATGTGGAGTGTTCAGCGCAATATAATGGACATTAGGGTCTTCAGGACAGTGGAATTGTTCTTTCTGAAAAAAAAGAGGCTGGTGCAGGAATTAGCATGTCTTATGGGCATTCTGCTACAATAAATGCTACTATAAATGATTGGAAGTATGACATCACTTGCAGCTGTTATCAAATTGCTGTGGTATAAGAGCAATAAAACACATTGGGACATGCTGTTATTGGAAAATAATCAACTTCAGAAAATAATTACTCCATTGATCATTTTCAAATAACAGCACACCCCATTGTGTTTTACCCCGTAGTTAAGTAACACCTTCTGACCAATCAGAATTGAGCATCCAACAGCACTGTGGTTAAGATTAACTTTATTTCACTAGGGTGTCTTATAGTTCCTCATTTCATGCATCATTAATTCTCATAAAATGCAGTTATGATTCACTGAAGTACACATGATGCAACTGTTATTAATATTAGTACTTATGTAACAGACAATGGCCAAATCCAGGACTCACAAGGCATGAATGGATATCTCGGCTGCAGCCATTTGCCATCACTGGAGTTTGGCCATCCAGTGCATGGAACAAAAAAGTGGCATATGATCTATACCAGAAAGTAAATATCTACCATAGAGTTTGGAGAAGTACCACTTAGTGTCTTGACTGCTCAGGAGGGGCGGGGGCTAGAGCTAAAGGGTGCTGGTCTGGTGGACAGGTTCTACAAGCCAGGTGTGGGACCATCTTGCACCCTCTATGTTGACAGTGGGTGCTGCAGTGAGGCAGGGGAGACAAAGCTAAAAATTTTGCTCAGGGCATGGCAAGACTTCCACATTAGACTGGACATCTGGCATTTCATGTGCTGGTGGGCGGTTGGTTGCACCACAGATACACATCAGCTGTGTTCTGTATTCATGTCACGCCTGTCCTCATGCATCTTTGAATGGAATACAGCTGATGTGACTCTACTTTGTAAAGCGAAGAGTGAGCAGATGGTGTGTCAGGGTCTGTCTGCCATGCCAGATGACCAGATCAGTCATCACCTTTCCAGGCAAGAGTTGACTCTTCACTGCTGAAGGAGAACAGGTGGAGTAGAGACCACAGTACGCCTTGTGGACGAGCTTCTCCAGGAGCTCATGGGACCCAGTAGAACTGATGTTCTTGGTGTCCCTCACTTTGATAGGACCAGAATGGAGCATATTTGCAACGCCCAGTGTGCAGTGTATTCAGAACCCTCCTAGTGTGGCTTTCTACACTAAGATAGGGAGCTTAACCAAGGGAAGTGTTGTTCTAAAGAAGCATCACTGTGCCAGAGACTGAACTCCTTTAATGTTTTTCCATGTTTATCTGAATCATTTCATCCTAGGTGTGTTGTTCTTCCCCACACTATGTTTTACATGTTTTACATGTTCTGTTCTTTTACTCTTTCCTTTAGTAATAGGGACTAGTGCCAATGCCTTGAATTTTCAGCTCTCCCACCTGGAAGGCCTACAGAGGTGGAATCAAATCCAGGCTGTTGCATCCAAAACTCCCTCCACTTACCCAGGAGAAAGTGGTGCCTACAGTTTTACCACCTGCAAAGTACGCTGGTGAGAGATATTATTAGTGGGACACCTGGTGTGATCTGTGTTTTTTTCTGACTTTTGTTTATATTTATGCCACAGTGCTGTTGAATTCTCGATTCTGTATGGTCAGAAGGTGTTGCTTACAGGAACATTCTGGCATAAAATTAGAATTTAATATATTTTTTGTTATGGAATATAATATTCTGTTACACAGTATTGTACCGCTTAGCGTCAGCATTTTAATAGAATTCATGTTTTTATATTGGTTTCCTGTTTTCACACAGCGAAAGTACAATACCTAGCATACAGATACAAATACGTAATACATCCTTTGGTAACCCCTACTGTGATCAAACAATCTGGATCCCTGAGTGAGACACGTCCCTCTGACCTAAGCTGCCCTTCCTGGTTGCACAGCAGTAGAGTATAGTGATTAAGAGCAAACAAGAATTTTTTTTCTAAAATGTCGTGTTATGCCATTGGGTGTCAGAATCAGAAATGTGTTCATGAATATATGCTCACCGTCCACTTTAATAAGAAGACCTGTACACCTGCTAATTTATGCAGTTATCCAATCATTCAATCATGTGGCAGCAGCACAATGCAAAAAATGCTACTCCCCCTGAGTGAGGCTGGCTTGAGCCCAGGACCCTGTGATTAAGCGCCTCATGCACTACCAAACCAACAGGCGCAACAAGCAGCCTTGTAGCCCAGCTGACAGCCTGAAGCGTGATGCTTCTCAGAAAGGTGCCTCCAGAGAAGACCTCGAATGCTTGTGGTCTCAGGATGCCATCACAAAATCCCCCCGCCCATCATGGGGCTTGAGCCAACAATCCTGAGCTTAAGCATATCACACAAACAGAGCGCTAGTCTGAGGACCACTTGGCTGTTCCTGCCGGCCCAAACGAGCAAAGTGGGAATTGCCAGCTGAAAGGGTGGTGCGCCTTGGAAGGGTGCCTGCAAAGACCAACTCGTGGAGTCTCAGGGTGCCCCACACAAACAAACATGGGGCTCAAACTCATGGGCCTGAGATTAAGCACCTCACAAGCCCAGCTTCTTGGACAGGTGCCTCCAGAGATGACCTTGACTGTTTTCCGTCTCAGGGCGCCGTCTGCAAAAACACTCCTTCCAGCCCAGCACAGGCAGGTCTCTGCTCTCCACCCTAACCTGATGTTCACTGTGCTTGCGGTCTCTGGACCCTCAGCCACCACCACTCCACCTTCTGTGATGCTCCAGCCACATCATTCCAGCAGTGTTCCTCCAGCTTCAGCCCTCCAACCACAAATGCCATGTCAACCACATGCATATACTAGAAGAGTGGACATAGCCAGTACAAGGGCACTATTTACTGTCCAAACACTGAGACTTTAACAAAAGAGCAGTGGCTGGAGCAAATAAAGAAAAAAAATAGACTTTATAGCCTTTTATAGTTATATGTATATATTTTATATGTAGATATAATGTTTAAATATTTATAGTATTTTTTTGTTTATAGTCTCATATACTTATACTTTAACATTTTACTATTTCATAATAATTTATCTCTTGAGTTTATTGTTATTTATGTGTGTGTTGAACTGTATTTTTCTGAATCTGGTGTATTTATTTATTTTTAAAAATACATTTCTATTGTTTATATACCAGCAACTGGTCACTGATTTATATCACACTTATACTTCAGTAATCCCTCTGTGAACCTGGGTGGTAAAACATTTTATAATCTCTATTTTTGCATATCACCTTAAAGCATCTTGTATGTAAACACACCCATGACATCGTCACACAATGCAAATTATGACGTCATCATAAGTGAAGGGCTATAGCAATAGAAAACAAGCCGTGGGTTGCAAAACAACCCAAGTTGGGTTATTTTCAACCCAACATTTTTAGTGTGTAGCACAAATAAGTAATAGAGTAACCATATGTAAAGTTAATTAGGATTTCTAATACCTCAAAGGACAAATAATACAATAGAATAAAAAAAATACAATAACATTAATACAGTAAGACATTATTTTGTAAAAAGGCAGTATTCATAATAGTACATACATAGAGAAATACCATATCTTGCATTGAATTAAATCACCAATATCATTGTTAAACTACACAGTGGAGAGTGGAGACAGATGCAAGTGCAGTAAAAGGCGTTTTATTTAAATTGCAGGCAGGCAAACCCGAACGGTACAGATTCAGAGGTCAGGTGATGTACAAAGAGCAATATCAAGGATAATCCAAACACACGAACCAGGAAACGAAAACAAGATCAAGAACCGGAGTAGCATGACACAGAACAAAAACAGCTTGGCAAAGTGCATGCGGACAAACACTGAACAATACTTTCACCCTGAACAAAGCCATACGGGGGTAAATATACAAACTAACCAAACAGTAAATGGAAACAGGTGTGAGCAATGAGGACACATGAGGGAGACAACAGGACATGGGTGGTAGGCAACCTCCTTGGGCCCCCAGAAGCCAAGGGCCCCCTCAAAAAATGCAAATTATATATAACCTATTTTTAATTATTAATGCTAAATAACTTATGCTGAAAATTTATATATCAATGTTAAAACACTGAATAGGGCCCCATTCCTTTATTTTGCCTAGGACTCCCAAATCACTAAAGCCGCAACATAAACAAAACATATGACAACCCGGAAGCGTGCGCTGAGTGAAGTGAGCTGCTTATGCGCTTCTGCATGCGGCAGGAGGGGGAAATACCTCACACACAGAAGTGAACTGTGGTGAGGAATAATTTACTCATTTTAACAGCACTAAAGCTTCTGTAGACTATCAGTTGTCATTGCAAAAATGTAATTCAAAATTTATTTCTTGTCTGAGGTGGGACTTGAACTGAGATCCGTCTTGTTGGCGGCATGACCCGAATTTTCATAAAAAAGCATTTTTTTCTGAGAAAAATTACAAAACAGATGCCAATAAATCACTTGTGTCTCTTCATCTCTCCTTTCTTTTCTTTCTTTCCTTCCCTCTTTTTTCTCTCATGTTACCTCTTTCTTTTCCTCTTTTTTCCTTCTTTCCCTTCTCCCCCTTTTTTTCCCTTTCTAACCCCCCAAACAGACTACTTCTCCTTTGAGAAGAACGAACTTGTTTTCTCATATCAAGTTGCCCTTCATGGTGGCTTAGTGGTTAGCATGTTTGCCTCACACCTCCAGGGTTCAGGGTTCAGTTGTGTGTGTGATTGTGCCCTATCTCCAAGCTGCCTGTGACCCTGTGTAAGATTAAGTGGTAATAAAAAAAAATGGATGGATGGAAGTTGCCCTTCACATGTAGGCCTCAGTTCAGCGTTCATATTAAGCCAAACATTATAAAATGGATTGTGCATTTTTATGGTCATAATTTCTAGATACACAATGTCACCCATGAATTCACTACATTTTAATCACAATCACAGCCCACACTCATACAGAGGCTTTAACGTGATGAGATGTGGTGGTGTATTATAATGTGCTGCCCTCTGCTGGACACTAACATACATTTAAATCAACTCATTCTCAAAAATTTTTTTAGAGTATCTTTTTAGTATTTTAGAGAGCATTAGCTAGAAGAGACTCTGCACTACCCAAATCCTGAGACTACATGAGGAAGAAACCCTGAGAGAAACCCAACATCAGAGCAAACAGTGAGGAGAGAATTTGTGGCTTTAAAATCATCTTTTACAATTAAAGTGACTCTATTAGGAATAAGATCAATTACCAGAGCAATTTATTTTGGATTAACTGGATTCTTTTACTGATTCAGGTATATAAAGCCTTCTGAATTAAATAGCTAAATATCTAAAACATTTTTCTTTTTTCATTTCTGACGACAGATTTTAAATGTTATGTTTCAAAATGAAAAATAAAAAGAAACCCTCTAAAGATTGCACCTTCACAGAGAGAACTCTAAAGAGTCAAAAGTAACAGCCAGTCAAAGTCCTCTGCTATTCAGTTCCAGGTTATTTCAGGATTTTAGAGATTTAAGCAGTTCATGGACGTTGATTCATTCTTGCCAGTATCTGTATTTATGTCAGTTCTGAGCTGTTTTCTGATCACCTTTATGGGCCTTGAATACTTTCTGGTTATTAGGCCCATCTTTGGAAAACTCTTTGGGCCTTCCTGAACCTGATCATCTGGGATTTGACCTCAGCCTGCCTTACTGTTTGTGGATATTTGGATTGTGTTTTCACTTTGGTTGCTGCTGTCTTTATTTAACCTCATGCAAATGCATCCTCATTCCAATAGCATTCAGCTGCAGCCCTGCAGGAAAGCCCCTGGCTGCGTGAAGCGCCGTACTGGGAAGAAGAGGCTCTTCCTGGAAGAACCTGGATGTCATTCTTCAATATAAAAACCCCAGTCATAAAACATTATGGTGGGAGCTCCAATATCATCTTTTTTTTTTGTTTTATATATTTTAATAATTATCAAGGTTAATAATTAAAGGAGGTGACAAATACATAATTCAGTAAATCTCAAAAGCTAGCAGATCACAGTTGTTTTTTTTATTGTATATTTTTAATATTTTCATAGAACATTTGAATCAACATAAAATAACTACAGCACTACCGATTACAGATGAAACTGCATCACAATACAAACAAAACCATTATTTATGTCATCTAAATGAATAAAGCTAAGAAAATTTAAAGCTATAAGCAAAGAAACTTTTTTTTAATCTTGGAAAAATACATTAATAAAAGCTTCTGGGTCAGAATAACAAAGTACACTTTGGTGAAACAACTGCTTTAAAATTTTCAGGTCAGTTATTACAAGAACATCTTTCAAAATTTTGGGGAGAAAAATACATAGGTGAAGAATAGTCTTCAGAAAGCACAGCACACGTCAAATTCCATTTTACATTTGCTGAATACGAAAATGATTAAACTTTATCACCACCAATACAGAGTTGTTTAATTGTTCTGTTTGAAAAATGTTATACAGTGAACTACTAGAACAACATTAATATATTTTGTGTAAGAGATAAAATGTATAACTGCTTTGGTTTTGTTATCAATATATATCAACAAATCCAAGATAAAGATCCTTAAAGTCTATATTCACTCCTATAAAGATTACACAGATTATTCCACAATATGCACATGTGAAAAGAGAAATTGTGATTAAATGACAAAAAGAAAGAGAGACTGTAGACTGAGGAGTGCTGTAAAGTGTAAGTTGTCACAGAGTGTCACTAGTTATTGATCTGCAGGTTTCTCACTTCTGCCAAGTTCTGAATCTGGGACAAGGAAAAGAGTAAAGAGTATGAGGGAGAGTCATAAAATCTAGTGTTAAACAATCTCTATTAAAATTAAAGACAGAGCTGTGTGTTTGTCTTGTTGAGGACCTGACAGTAAAAAAAGACAAAATAGGAGTCCAACTCAATGTCTTGATCATCATTAGAATCACCAGCCATATTTAATAAAATGGTTAAAATGATGAGAATTAAAGTCATAGCATAGGAGCTGAAGCTTATGGAGACACAGCTGGAGTATCAGCTGGAATGGTAGCAGCTAAAGAGCACACACCCTCCCTAAACACAAATAAACACAGTTACAACTCTGTGCGTGTGTGTGTGTGGGTAAGAGAGAGAGACAGAAAGAAACACTTACATAGATGACCGTCTTCATTTTAATAAAAATAATGTGTCCTCCCTATAGAAACACAATTAAACATCCTTAGAACTGCAAACACTTAAATTACAAGGTCAACGCAGTCAACATTTTAACTTTAAAAAAAGTTTACTCACATTTGCCAAAAGAGAATTGTGTTGTGTGTGTGTGAGAGAGAGAGACTTACGTCTTCGTCTGCTTTGGGGTTTAGGAATGGGAACAGGAAAGGTAACAGGAACAGAAAAGACAACAGGAGGTGGAATGATCTGGACATCCCTCACTACAGAAATACAATTAAATACAGCTACAATCATTTTAATTACAACAAGGCAAATGCAGTGATCATTTTATGCTTTGAAATAAAAAATTTTAAAGTGAGATTTAGCATTTTTGTATATTTATTGAACCCGCACTTCAAATTTTAAAAACACTTAAAATATAAAAATTTTAAATATAAAAATGTACATTTTTTGAAGATTTTATGCAAGGGTCATTGATGTGTTTAAATGTTTAATAAATACTCATGGATTTTTTCCATTTTTACAAATGGCTAACAAACCCATTGTGCTAAATGTATTTTAAGACAGTATAACATTACAGCTTACCTCCACTTGATATCTTCTCAAACTCGCCTTTACAGCACTCTTCTAGTTTCTCTTTCAGCTGAGACACAGACTTTATTACATCTTCAAAAGTCAGAAGAGAACTTAATGTGATGGTGGGAAAGTCTGTAGGTCCAGTTGGGGTCGAGACAGACTGAAAACTCTACAACATGTAAAAAAGGGAACCAGAAACTGGGTGAATTTAGACTCATAGCAGACTCGTGACACAGATGATGCTTCTACAAATGTGATTAAGAGAGTTTGTAGTTCTGTATTAAAATAGTGTGCCAACCTGCCTTTACATACTTGACCTTGAAAAAAAAAATACATTCTTGCAACATTAACTTCTGCCATCAGCCATTTGAGCTCTTTTTGTGCCGTATCCAGAGTTGAATCCAGAGTTCACCTCAGACGTGACCTTACGCAGTACTCAAACAGTTGCACAGGGTTTGTCCGTTTGGCAGGGAGAGGACTTTAGCAAAAACAGAGGAATGTGACTCTGAATATTGGCTCATCGGAGGAACAGTACGAAGTCCATCACCACTGTCTGACAGTCTGATGTAACCACAATACTTTCCCCTTAGATTCATGAATTGTACTATAACCACACTCAGAAACATAAAATGGCATTCTACTGCAATATTAAATAAATTATTACAATGATATCATTTAATTAAGCAAATAATCTGACATCTGTGCATGTACAAGCTCAGAGACAGTGCTTATCAGGACTGAACTTTAGATGGATGAAATTATGAACAACTCTTACTGGGTATGTTTTTCGGAGAGAAATTAACAAATCTGGGAATTATTTTATTAATTTGACAAATCAAATTAGCAAATGAAAAGCATTACAAAATAACACATTCCGTGCACACATTACAATTTCATGACCTTGATTTAGCATCACATGGCCACATTAACTTACTTGCACAAAAACTTTTGGAACACAATAAAAAAAATTTTTTTTTTAATTGTGTCCTGTCCAGACACTTGTTGCAACTTCCAACAGTGGACAGCATGTTCTTCACTCCTGAGCAAACTTCAAGTCTTCCAGAAAATCAACTTGAACCTGCATAATCTGACTCTGAATTAGCAAAATGTTAGCATATCTATTTATAAGTTCTGGAATCTCTCTACACTGTCTTAGGTGAAATTTAGTTGTAAAATTGGACTAACATGCTCAAATTCTGAAGGGTTTCTAAACTGGGCAATTAGGAGCTGTATTGATCTGAATGTTCTGCTGATTTTCAGTGCTGTTACCTGGAGGAAATGGATGGGATCTTCTGTGTGTGAAAGCTCCTCCATCTCAACGTCTCTCTTCTGCAGGTCTGCAATCTCCTGCTCCAGTTGCTTCATAAATTCTTCAGCTTGACTCACTGCAGCTTCCTCCTGAGCTCTGATCAGCGCTGTCATTTCAGAGCGTTTTATCTCAATGGATTTGATCAGTTCAGTAAAGATCCTCTCACTTTCCTGCACTGCTGTTTGTGCAGAGCGCTGTTAGGAGACACACAGAGAGAGGATGTTTCTAAATCAGCTATTGTACAGGAACTCCACTCAGGGAGACAGTGAATACATGGCAAGAAATGAGTCTAATGGTGTGTTCAACTAGAGGTTATACAGATGTGGACAAATTTGTTGGTACCCTTCCATGAAAAAGAGGAACCCACAACTATCTCAAATAATTTGAAATCGACAAATGTTAATGGCATCAGTTACTGTTAATTCCATGTTTAACACAAATCAGACATTACTTTTGATTTTTGATTAAACTGAATATTTTACATAATGAACCGAATGAAAATGACATGGACAAAAAAAGATGGTACCCTTAAGTTAATATTTTGTTGCACCACCTTTAGCAGCAATCACTGCCAACAAGCAATCGTGGTAGTTTACAAGGAGACTGTATCGGGTCTGCATCGGGTAACGGGTATTTTGGCCCACTCTTCCTGAGCAAACTGCTCTAACTGTCTGAGGTTTGAAGGGTGCCTTCTGCACACTGCATTTCAGATCTTTCCACAGATGTTCAATAGGATTATGATCAGGGCTTATAGAGGGCCATTTAAGAATAGTCCAATGTTTTTTCCCCAGCCATTCTTGAGTGCTTTTAGCTGTGCATTTTGGGTCATCATCCTGTTGGAGGACCCATGACCTGTGACTGAAGGAGAGCTTTCTGACATTGGGCAGTACATTTCTCTCCAGGATGCCTTGATAGTACAGATGCACAGATTCAAGGCCCTCTATGCCAGACACAGCAAAGCAGCCCCAAAACATGACTGAGCCCCCTCCATGTTTCACAGTAGGTATAGTGTTCTTTTCTTTGAAATATTCATTTTTCTGTCTGTGAACATACAGCTGGTGTGACTTGCCAAAAAGCTCTAGTTTTGTTTTGTCAGTCCAAAGGACATTCGCCCAGAAACTTTGTGGCTTGTCAACATGCATTTTAGCAAATTCCAGTCTGGATTTTTTATGTTTTTCTTTCAATAATGGTGTTCTGGGTCTTCTTCCATGGAGCCCATTGTTGTTTAAAATGTGACTGATGGTGCGATCAGATAGTGACGTACCTTGACCTTGGAGTTCAGCTTGAATGGCTTTGGATGTTTTCCTTGGCTCTTTGTCTACCATCCACACAATCCTTCTGATCAACCTGGGGTTGCATTTCTTCTTGCAGCCACATCCTGGGACGTTTGCTACAATCCCATGGACCTTATACTTTTTAATAATATTTGCAACTGTAGTCACAGGAGCATCAAACTGCCTGGAGATGGTCTTATAGCCTTTACCTTTAAGATGGCTAGCTACAATTTTCTTTCTGAGCTCCTCAGACAACTCTCTCCTTTGCTTTCTCTGGTCCATGTTCAGTGTGGTGCACACAATGCTACCAACTCACACAGTGTCATATTTTCTCTCTCTAAATAGGCTGATTGGCTGTTACAAAGATTGAAGACACCTGTGACACTAATTAAGGTTAAACAATTAGTTTGAAACATGATTAGAATGCAATGATTTCTAGTCTTTTTTAGGGGTGCTAAGAAATCTGTCCAGGCTGTTTTAGATTATCTTGGTAAAATAAACAATAAATCATTTCTCTTCACAATTTTGTTGGTTTAATCTATCACATACTATGAGCAGGCAGGTATATATGAGACTATTGCTTTTGGTTTAATCACTTTTCAGGAGCAATGAATCATTGTTTCAAAGAATTGTAAGGGTACCAACAAATTCGTCCATGTCTGTAACTTGTACTGTAATTCCCAACCTCCAACCAGAAAAGGCCAAAGAAAATACCCCTTAACTCGAAATTCCTACTCGTGAACTTGGGGTAGTCTACTCAACTATCAGTTAATCCCCGTTCAAGGAGATACACCAAATCAACATGGCTGTGCAGAGCATCAGAAGTAAACAAAGTAACACCACTTATTTTTAAAAGAATTAGCTTTAGATCAATCAACATACAAACGTATTTCCTTGTTAAATCTATAACACTGATTATACAGATCACTGTTTGAGGAGGAAAATATATATCACTCATCACAGTTAGTTGAGTAGCTTGTTGCTAAGAAAAGATGAACATGGAGGCATCAATGTTTTTTTTTTTTCCCTGAATGCATGGAGGTCAAAAACAACACCATTCTGAGCTCTGGCTTACTACTTATGAGGTAAGTTGAATGCAGCATAACTGAACCTGAAACAGCTTTTTCAGCTCCAAACTCACCTCGAGAGTCTCCACAGCATCCCTCAGTTCCTGAAGCTCCTTCTCTCTGTCCTGGATTCTCTGCTTGGATTTTTCCTGCATCTCCAACAACTGACTCTACATAGAAACACAGCACATAATTCACCCTCAGTGTGTTAAAGGTATTAAACAAGAAATTCTATAAATGGCCCAATGACATTTCACTGGCATCAGATAAAACCAATTTTTACTCATACAACTAAACTTATTTTAAAAAATGAACATTTTAATAAGAAATGGTTTATATGTTTTCTTTACTAGTTGTGGTTGAAAGCTGTAAGATATTAATACCTGTGTCTCAGCTCTTCCTGCTGCAGCTGATACTGTATTATGTCCTTTATGTTCATCCATAGTACACAACATGCAGATACACTGCTGGTCAGTGCGACAGTAAACCTCCAGCAGTTTGTCATGCTGAGAGCAGATCTGCTCCTGGAGTCGTCTGGAGGCTTCGGTCAGCTTGTGCTTCTTAAAGGCAGGAGATTCATAGTGAGGCTGGAGGTGAGTTTCACAGAAAGAGGCCAGACACACCAGACAGGACTTGATGGCT
>CM040457.1:4405087-4416716 GCA_022758105.1 Pangasianodon gigas | reverse complement strand
TATATCAAGCAATGCAAAGCCAAAGCAAGGAAAACCATTTTGCATAACTGTTTACATAGAGAACAGTGGTAGATATGAACACCTATACTATATATTTCATTTCTTTTTATTTTTAACACAATTTATTTTCATAGATTGCAAGCATTAATGTTTATACAGTTTTTAATGACTGCATTTTTAAGGTTTAAACTGGTTAGTTTTTTTTTTAGAATTTCTTTATAGACTTTAAACAAAACGTCAGTTTTATAATCTCTTGACATTATGAAACAATGTTTTTTAATGGTAGCACATAGCATGGCTTGATTTCTATATCACTGTAATGTGTACCATACAGGGTTAATCTTCCAAAATTATCCATTTTCAATGGCACAGTTTTACTGTTGAATAGTGATTTAGCCCAAACCCGGGGTAAAGAGGCTGAGTGAATGTGGTGTAAACTCTGTGGAGGAGCTTCACCGTGTCAGAGACGCTGTAGAAAGACAGAATTCCTGCCTTGTGATCCACAAACACTCCTATTCTAGAGGAGCTGGGCTTTATGGGGATTTTGGTTTCTTGGTTGTTGTGTAAGAATGAGCAGTGAGACGAGTAGCACTGCAAATTCCAGGACTTCTTATTGCGTCCAAACACACACTCATTACCACTTCCCTTCCTCATGATGTCTTTATATGACACTGCTATAGAAACCCCTTTATTCCCACTCCACTCCACCTCCCAGTAACAGGGTTCACACACACTTTCACCACACAACACCTGGGAGTACTTGTTAAAGCTCTCTGGATATTCATACCACTCCTGCTGCTTAACTATGTTTTGACGATAACCATTAACATAACTATACTCATAATATGTCTGGATGTCTTTGTCAGTCGCCATTCTGCTCGAATCAGACAGTTGGAGGCGTTGATGTGCTGTTTTGGGATCCAGTGTGAGCTGCCTGGAATCTGATGGAAAGAAAAAAATTATTTAAAAATATTTTGTGTTTTTGTCTTAGTGGTGGCATAACTGTCACCTAAATATTTAAAGAAAACATAATTCTACTAAATTGCTGTATTTTGGGGGGATTTTTTTTCAGATTTTCTTCCTAATTTAGTCATTTAGTCAATTCCCACGGCAGCTTTCAATCAGGGAGGGCAAAGGCTACACGTGCTTCCTACGAGGCACAGGAAGCCAGCTGACTGCATCTTTTCGAACTACTGCTCGTGTAACTTCTGCATTCACAGAAATACAGAAATTGCACAGACACCAATGATTGGCTACTGTTGCTGTGATTGATAGGTGAGAGAGAGTATGCCTCTCCCACCCTGAGAGCACAGCCAATTTTACTCTCTTGTACTCCTGGCCATGGATGGCTATGGCATCTTCAGGATTCGAACTTGCAATCTCTAGATGATACTTTTTTTTATTGTGTGTCTGTGTCTGTGTGTGTGGAAGAGACACTTACATTGTAGACATTCCTTTCTGCTTTGGGGTGGTAAGATCAGGACTTTCTTCACTAGGGAACAATTAAACATAGTTACAGGTACAATCACTGTTATCACAATGAGACAATGAACACAACATGTCCAGCCAAATATGTAATATGATAGAATGAACACAAATTTGTCCAGCCAAACATGTAATATGATACAAATGTTTTCAATTAGCCAAGACATTTTTAAGTCCATGGCTTGATTCTTTATTATTGCAATGTAGCTGTAAGGATAAAATAACTAATAGGTAAGTGCAGCTTACAGTATATTGCATATACTGCAACCTGCCTGCCTACACCTTCCAACCACTTGCATTTGTTCAGTATCACAAACAGAACTGCCGATATGGTTTCTGACACTGTAGGACACGGTTATCTATAAAATTAGACAAAATTGAGCATTGAATTGAGAAAGCAAGCAAGCATCACATTCAGGAAAAAGGTGTAGCCCAAAGTTTGAAGGCAGAATTGTACTATAGAAGTGATTCAGATAATAATATATTTCCAATTGTATTAATACATTCTATTATTTTTTACAATGGACTTACTCTTTTTATTCTAAAACCACACAGGATTAAGTAAAACTTTATCACATAACAAAGTACACAACAAAGTAAAAAATACTAGATTGACCAATAATTCCACCCAGGCAAATAAGACATTTCCACTATGACCACCACCTAAAATCACCTAAAACTTAGTCACTATGTCACAATTTAGCAGACTTGATCACAAAATTCTTGAGGACACAGTTTATCAACTGCAGCCTTGATACTTTACCAACTGATTTTTTAAAATAAACTTTCAGCTCTATAACTACAGATCTACAACAAATTATTAATAGCTCACTCATCAGGTATTTTCACAAGATCATTAAAAACAGCAGTCATTAAGCCCCTCTTAAAGAAAAGATCCCTGGATGCTTCCATACTAAGCAACTACAGACCTGTTTTAAATATTCCCTTCATAGGTAAGATAATTGAGAAAGTTATCTACAACCAACTTAGTAAATTTCTTAATGTAAACGGATATTTTGACAAATTTCTATCAGGTTTCTGACCCCACCACAGGACTAAGACTGCCCTTACAAAGGTGTTAAATGACATCATCACAATGACAAGTGGAATCCCACAGGGTTTAATTCTTGGACCCATTTTATTCAATCTCTATATGTTTCCATTATGTCAAATCATACAGAACAACATTGCTTACCATAGTTATGCAGATGATACTCAACTATATGTCACTTTCTCACCAAATGATTACAAACCAATAGATTCACTGTGTCAGTGTACAGAGCAGATAAATCATTGAATGAGTCAAAATCTCCTTAAATTAAATAAGGACAAAACAGAGGTTATTGTGTTTGGCAGCAAGGAGGACAGACTCATAGTTAGTGCACATCCCGACTCCAGGGGGCTAAAAACCAAAGACCAAGTCTGAAATCTTGTAGTTCTACCAAGATTTCGACTCAGATCTGACCATTTTCAGCCATATTAAAGCTGTCACCAAAACAGCATCTTAAAAAAAACACTACCAGAATTAAAGGCTTATTGTCCCTACGAGACCTTGAAAAATTAATCCACACTGAAAAACTGATCCCAGCTGGATCGACTTCTGTAATGGTCTTCTACCCGGACTTCCTAAAAAGACCATTAAACTGCTGCAACTCATTCAAAATGCTGCTGCAAGAGTTCTACCCAAAACCAGGAGAACAGAGCACAATTATAAAATCTTTACACTGGCTTCCAGTTAGTTACATAATCTATTTCAAAGTGTTGCTTCTAGTTTATAAATCGCAAAATGGTCTGGGTCCTGAACACATCTCTGTTATGCTAAAAGAATATAGACCCAGCAGGTCCCTTAGCTCCATGGCTGCAGGTCAGCTGGTATTACCCAGAACCCAATCTAAACATGGTGAAGCACCATTTAACTTCTATGCTGCTCAAAACTGAAATCAGCTCCCAGAAGATGGTAGATGTGCCACGAATGTAGCTATTTTTAAATCTAGATTAAAACATTTCTTTTTTCATGTGTCAACACTTTTAGGACTATATTAGATAACTATAAACTTGAATTAGGTAGAAATAATGAAGCAAACCATACTAAACATATTTTGGTTCAGAAAATTTCTAAACATTTCTAAAAATGTAAGCAAATCTATGGTTTAGAAAAAACTGACATTTTGTAAACTACTGCAGTCCAGGCTTACAGGGAAAAAGTGTGCAAATCCCACTATGTCAGCCTTCTCAGAGTAATCAGTGCAGATCTAGAGGCAGACTTTTACTTTACATTCTGATTTATGGATCCATGTGGACAAAAAGCTGATCTATGCTCAAACAGCAATATTTATGCATTTAGGTGTATACAGTCAGGTCCGGAAGTATTTGGACAATGACAGAGTTTTTGTGATTTTGCCTTTATACACCACCACAATGGATTTAAAATAATAAAACAATCAAGATGTGATCGAAGTGTAGACTTTCAGCTTTATTTTAAGAGGTTCCACAAAAATATGGCATTTACCATTTAGGAATTACAGCCATTTTCAGCAAAGTACCTCCATTTTCAGGGGCTCAAAGGTATTTGGACAAAGTGACATAATAGTAAATATAACCATAATTTTAATATTTGGATGAAAATCCTTTGCAGTCAATGACTGCCTGAAGTCTGGAGCCCATGTTCTCAAAACTCAAATTCTGAGTTTCCTCTGGAGATGCTTTGCCAGGCCTTCACTGCAGCCACCTTCAGTTGCTGTTTGTTTGTGGGTCTTTCTGCCTTCAGTCTTGTCTTCAGTAAGTGACAAGCATGCTCTATTGGGTTGAGATCAGGCGACTGACTTGGCCATTGAAGAATATTCCATTTCTTTGCCTTCAAAAAGTCTTGAGTTGCTTTCGCAGTATGTTTAGGGTCATTATCCACCTGCACTGTGAAGCGGTGTCCTATCAGTTTTGTAGCATTTGGCTGAATGTGAGCAGAGAGTATAGCCCTATACACCTCAGAATTCATCTTCAAGATTCAAGATTCAAGATTCAAAGAACTTTATTAATCCCAGGGGGAAATTGCTTTGCCATGTTACAATTGCTCTCAACAAGAAAGAAAGAAAGAAAGAAAGAAGAAAATAAAATAAATATATACCTATTTTATAAATATATATACCTAAATTTGTATTGCACATGAAAGTCCCTTATTGCACATGAATTGAACATGTATTGCATGTGCATTACACATGAAAGTCCCAGCACTTATAGAGAGGAGTTGTACAGCTTGATTGCCACAGGGATAAAGGATCTTCTGAAGCGCTCAGTGGAATACTTGGCAGTGATCAGTCTCTGGCTGAAAGTGCTCCTCTGGTCGACCAGCACACTGTGTAGTGGGTGAGAAGGGTTGTCCAGGATTGAGTTGAGTTTTGACAACATCCTTCTCTCAGCCACAACGTGAACAGGGTCCAGCTCCATGCCAAGTACAGAGCCAGTCCTCCTGATTAGTTTATCCAGTTTGTTTCTGTCTGCCACCTTCATGGTACTTCCCCAACAGACCACTGCATAAAAAGTGACACTAGACACCACAGACTCATAGAACATCTGCAGCATGGTGTTGCAGACATTGAAAGACCTGAGCCTCCTCAGAAAATACAGCCTGCTCTGGCCTTTCTTGAACAGTGCTGTTGAGTTTAATGTCCAGTCCAGTTTGTTGTCTATATGGACTCCCAGGTATTTGTAATCTGCAACAATCTCAACTTCCTCACCATGGACAGACAAAGGAGTGACGGGGGTCCTGGATTTTCTAAAGTCCACTACAAGTTCCTTTGTTTTCCTAACATTGAGCTGTAGGTGTAGGTGATGAAAGAAAGACAAAGCAGTAGACAAAGGCCTCGAAGCTTCTCAGTAGCTGCCGGCGAGAGTTGGTGTTTGTATGCACTGCCAATTTCCAAAAGGCTTTGGCGATCATAGATGTGTTTTGAAGTTTTTTCCTTATGAATTAGCAGTAAAGTGAGATTGTTTGGAGACGAAGAGACGAGATTAAAAGACATAAAAGCACCGTCTTTAGGACCCGGAGTAGCCGCCGTGTCTGACCGCGCCGCCATCTTGGTCATGTGGTGATGCTACTTCTGTCAGCAGTCACATCATCAATAAACACCAGTGAGCCCATTCCATTGGCAGCCATACATGCTCATGTCATAACACTGCCTCCACCATGTTTGGCACATGATGTGGTATACTTTGGATCATGAGCTGTTCCTTTCTTTCATCATACGTTTCTCTTCCTATCATTCTGGTACAAGTTAATCTTGGTTTCATCAGTCCAAAGAATCTTATTCCAGAACATGGGAGGCTTTTTTAGATGTTTTCTGGCAAAGTCTAATCTGGCTTTCCTGTTCTTGAATATTACCAGTGGTTTGCACCTTGTTGTAAACCCTCTGTATTTACATTCATGAAGGCATCTCTTGATTGTAGATTTTGACAATGATACGCCTACCTTCTCCAGAGTATTCTTGACTTCTGTTGATGTTGTGAAGGGGTTTTTCTTCACCAAGGAAAGGATTCTGCGATCACCCACTTTAGTTGTCTTCTGTGGTCTTCCAGGCCTTTCGATGTTGTTGAGCTCATCAGTGCTTTCTTTCTTTTTAAGAATGTACCCAACTGTTAATTTGGCCACACCTAAGGTTTTTGCTATCTCTCTTATGGATTTGCTTACCTAAGGTTTTTGCAATCTCTCTTATAGATTTATGTTGTTTTTTCAGCCTGATGATGGCCTCCTTCACTTGCATTGAGATCTCCTTGGACTTCATATTGGTAGCTTCAGTCGAACAGCTGCCAAATGCCAACTCAATACCTGATATCAACTCCTGACCTTTTATCTGCTTCATTTGTCTTGAACTAATGAGGGAATGGACCGCACCTGGTCAATTAACTTCTTGTCAGCCAATTGTCCAAATACCTTTGAGCCCCTGAAAATGGAAGTACTTTGCTTAAAATGGCTGTAATTCCAAAATGGTAAAAGCCATATTTTTGTGGAACCTCCTAAAATAAAGCTGAAAGTCTACACTTCGATCACATCTTGATTGTTTTATTTTAAATCCATTGTGGTGGTGTGTAAAGGCAAAATCATTTTCCAAATACTTCCGGACCTGACTGTAAGACAAAATGAATCAGAAATGTTGTATAGGTGTTATGTCCAGAATGTAACAGAAAAAGCAGCGTTTTAGAGTTACTTAGGAGCTGAAGTTATATTTATTGCAAGTACCAGTGGCACAATCACAAATAAATTTAATGTGATATTGTGTTGAATATATTAATATTTTTGAAATTGTATGGTTTTTGTTGTGCTAAATATATTTGGAGAGAATGTAATGTTAGAAGCTCTGTCTTACCTTCACTTGATATCTTCTCAAACTGCTCTTTAGAGCATGCTTCCAGCTTCTCTTGTAACTGAGACACAGACTTTACTACATCTTCAAAAAAGAGGAAAGAACTGACCACAACGGTGGGTAAATCTGCAGATCCAGGAGAGGTCACGACAGGCTGAAAACTCTACACAGAGACAAAGAGAATCAAAGAGAATTAAAAAGAATCAAAAAGAAAAAGGAACTGAAACTACCAAGGAACTGACAGTACATAGCAAACATGTGACATGTGACTGATGTTTGGAAGCACTGCATTAGGAGTATTTGTAGTTTCCTAATAAAAAAAAGTGTGCCCATATGCCAGTTTATCTTTGACCTTAGAAAAAAAACTGTCACACACCAAACGGTCCACAAGAAGTATGTGGCAGGTGGGGGTGTAGTTTAGAGGGAGTCTGCAGCAAGAATGTGGGGGAATGAGCAAATTAACATTGCACACCTGTCACTTATTTGTGGATGCTTATTTAACCTGCAGGTTCTCTTCATTTCTCTCTCTGTCTCTCTCTCTCGCAGTGAGCAGGGCCATTGTGCATGTGTGTAGGTAACAGCGGAGCTGAGCTGGACTAAACTAAACTGGACTGAACCGAGCCATTGGAAAGCTGCCGATTTTTGTTTGTTTTTGGTCCTGTGGTTTGCTTTTTTATCCCCCTGCAGAGGCACGTACAAATAAAATAAATGCTCTCCAATCATTTCACCCTGAGTCCGCTGTATCCCTGAGCTGCATAGTGTCACGCTGGTTCCCAAAACCCGGGAGGAAGCAGCCCGGAGAACATCTTCATGCAGACATGGACCCCAGTCCTTTTGCCCAGGTGATCCAGTTGCTAGTTCAGATGCAGGAGCGACAGCATCAGGCTCTTACAAGTCTCCAACAGCAGCAGGAGATTCTGACAAGAGTGGTGGTTGGGCAAGCCTCTTCCTCCTCTTCTCCCATGAGCACCCCCATTAGCTCTTTCTTTCTGGCCAGGATGACACCCCAGGATGACGCCTAGGCATACCTGGATCTATTCGAGGGTACCATCTCGGCATGTGGGTGGCCGAGACGAGAGTGGGGGCTGCACATTCAGGCCCTCTGGCTGCCTGTAGGCTGTCACCTGACAGCTGGACTACAAGGCCGTGAGGAAGGCCACGCTTGAGCAGGTCGGATTTTCATCAGACAAACATCATCTACATTTCCGATCCATGCCATTAGAGGAGGGATATCATCTGTTCACATATGCCCAGCATCTCCTGGATTCCTGCAAACACTGTCTGCAACTGGACCCAGCCCGACTGGAGAAGGTCATCGAGCGGGTGGCACTGGAGCAGTTCATTCATCAGCTGCTGGCAGGAACATCAGATTGGGTCCAGTGCCACCAACCCATCTCGCTGGCCGAAGCTGTCCAACTCTTCGAAGACCACATGTGGACTCAGGGACATGACAGGCCTTCCTGCCTGCCTCCAAGACTCCTCCTACCCCAGCACCATGGAAGAAAAGACTGCCACTACCTGGGAGATAGCAGCTTCTCCTTCTGGACGTGCCGTCCCCTCATGAGCACCAGTAGGGAGCACATGTCAATCCCAGTCTCACTCTAAACTTTTTTTATTCATTTTCTCCTTCTTCCCAGGGTGTCACAGAGTCTAAGAGAGCTGGAATGGGGCCTGGGCAGGTATGCTGGGGCTGCAGAGAGCTGGGGCACTTCCAGGCAAAGTGCCCAAGGATAGATGTGAGTAAGGTGCCAAATCTCTGAAAGCTCTACAGCCCTCCCCGATCCAGAGCCAACATACAGAGTGCCGGTTTGTACAAAAGGGGGTATCAGGCCTTGTGGTATTCAGGCAGTGTTAATCCACTCTTAATCCACCTTAATCCACCAAAACCTGACTCAAGACAAGCCTTTGGAGAGGTGCTGGGAGGTGAAGGTGTGGTGTATTCATGGGGATGTGCACACTTATCCTGTAGTGCCTCTCACAATCACTTATTGTGATACAGGTACAAAAACATAGTCTGGAGGTGGCAGTTAGTCTCCACCTTTCCCAAGGAGTAATTTTAGGCATCAGTTGGCCAGGGTTTAGGGAATTAGCTGCAGATTTAGGACTGGGTGGGTCCTGGCTGATACCACAGTGTGAGGTCTGCACTGTCCTGGCAGCCAATGCACTTCTGGGTACATCCGTGACCATGACCAGGCAAATCTGCCTCTAGCAGATTTTCTGCTGGAACAATCACGCGACAATACGTTAAAGCATGTATTCGAGCAGGTGATGATGACTGATGGTGAAATGACTCAGGCTGGGGCAGCACTTACCTTTCCCCATTTCACTATAATTAGAGATCGTTTATACCATGATATCCTGAACCCATGCCTCTTAGAACAATCTCTGCAACGGGCGTAACGTAGGCACTGTTTCGATTAATCTACCAATTTGGGACCCCATAAGAGAACCTGACTGACCAAGGCACATCATTTATATCATGTGCACTACTTTATAACTTTATGAATAACTATTGAATTATTGGGGATCAAAGCGATGCGCAGCAGTATCTATCATCCTCAAACTGACAGGTTAGTGGAGCACTTTAGTTAAATGCTTAAGAACATGATTTGCAAATTTGTGCAAGAAGACAGCCAAAATTGAGATAAATGGTTGGAAGGCCTATTATTTGCAGTCTGGGAGGTTCCCTAGGCCTCCACAGGGTTTTCCCCATTTGAACTATTATATGGGCAGAAGCGCCTCAGAGTGTTGGACATAATTTAAAAAAAAAAGGTCCAACCAATGGTCCAACACCCAGTAAAAATGAAATTCAATATATTGTGGACCTGCGAGCTAAATTCTACACATTAGGTCACTTATCACAGGAAAATTTCCTCCAGGTCCAGGAGAGGCAGCAACGGCTCTATTATAGGCGCTCCCAACTGAGACAGTTTATGCTGGGAGACAAAGTCCTCATATTACTTCCTACCTCCAGCTCGAAATTACTCACCATGTGGCAACGGCCCATTGAGGTCACGTGGCAAGTGGGATAGGTTGACTACAAGGTTGTGTGCACAGACAGGGGAAATGCACGGCAGGTATACCACCTTATCCTCCTCAAGCAATGGAGGGAGGTGGTCCCTGTTGCTCTGGCAACAGAATTGGCAGACTGAGATGAGTTGGGGCCAGAGTGTCCAAAAACAGCTGATTTCACTTCAGTCCCAGTTGGAGACCATCTCTCACTGTCCCAGAGGCCAGAGGTTGCCAGGTTGAAATCCAAATTTGTAAATGTGTTTTCTCCCCTGCCTGGTCACACAGACCTCATAGAACACTACATGGACTACTCCCAGCATGGTTGTAGACATCCACTCCTATCACATACCTGAACGCAAAAAGTAGTTCAGGACGAATTAGGGAAAATGCTGTAGATGGGAGTGATCGAGGAGTTCCACAGTGACTGGAACAGCCCCATCATACTAGTACCCAAGGTTGATGGGGCGGTCCGGTTTTGTGTGATGCCTATTTAATTCCTATGAAATGCCTCGTATTGATGAGCTCCTGGATCAGCTAGGTGGGGCTCATTTTTATTCAACCCTGGATTTGACCAAGCACTATAAGTAGATTCACTTGTCACTAAAGTCCATGTGGGGGCAGGGTCAAGCGAGAGTCTGCAGTAAGAGTGTGGGGAAATTAGCAAATTAACGTGGCACACCTGTCTCTCATTTGTGGAGGCTTACTTAACCTGCTGGTTTTCTCTCTCTCTCTCTCTCTCTCTCTCTCTCTCTCTCTCTCTCTCAGTGAGTAGGGCCATTGGCAACTGGACTGATCCTAACAGCTGGAAAGCTGCCAAATTTTTTTGGTTTTGTGTTTGGCAAGCCTTTTTCCCCATGCAGAGGCATAGACGGATAAAATAAATGCTCGCCAGTGATTTCACCCTGAGTCTGCTGTGTCCCTAAGCTGTGTAGTTCCACAAAGTATTATATTAAACAAACAATATTTTGTAGGACTGTCTTCAAATTCATGAAAAATATTTTCATATGAGTTGCACACACCATACAAATGCGTGCAGACAAGTTCTTTCACATGGATGGCTTCAGAAACTCATATATTCCAGTTCATCTGACTCTTGCGCACACACTTTCTGTAACCACTTATCCTTGTCAGAGTTGCGGTGGATCTGGAGCTTATCCCAGGAACACTGGGCATGAGGCAGGAATAAACCCTGAATGGGATGCCACTCCCTCACAGGGCATCATGCACAAACACGTTCATACACTCATTCACATCTAATTGCAATCTGTCTTAGCCAGTACTACTATGGAAATAAAAAAGTAACAAAGATTTGAATAAAAAAAGATTTTAATTTTAAAAGCCATTGAATTCTTAACATTGAAAGCAAAAAATTACATTAATTACATTAATAATATTGAAATATATAAGGTTGAAAACCACACATCTGTATTTAATTACTCCGAATTAAAATCTTTTTTTAGTGTTCAAAGATTCATATTTTAATCTAGCCATGGGGGTCACAGTGCAGTGACTTCTGTGCCGGTCCCAACCCCAGATAAATAGAGAGGGTTGCATCAGGAAGGGCATCCGGGGTAAAACATTGCCAAATTTAATCATGCGAATCGTCAGTACTCTGAATTTCATACCGGATCGGTCGAGGCCCGGGTTAACAACGACCGCCATCGGCGCTGGTGACCTACAGGGCGCCGGTGGAAATTGGGCTACTGGTGGTCAAAGAAGTAGAGGAGGGAGGAGAGTGCGTAGACAGAGAGAGAAGAGGAAAGGTAAGAGTGTAGGAC